>JAACNH010003944.1:0-26434 GCA_019447015.1 Hymenochirus boettgeri
CAGGGTATAATCCAATCGCCACTTGGGGTCAGGAAGGAATTTTTCCCTGTCTGGAGCATATTGACTTTACCAAAGACAGGGAAAAATTCCTTCTGACCCCAAGTGGCGATTTGATATACCCTGAATAAATAGGAAATAAGGCCATACAGAGTGTGTGATGCCCACTTGTGACCGTTGATAATTAGCCATTTGGACGATAATAGTCGAGGGTCGTTTGTTGATGACCAGGTCAGACCACAAACGCCGCAGACTAAATGGCCACACATGTACGGCTTCAGCTTTCTAGTGTGGAATTTGCACATCTGTATACAACTATGCCTCCCTCTGGTCCTGCCTCCCTCTGGTCCTGCCTCCTTCTACTTCTGCCTATCCTCTTGTCTTGCGCCCCTCTGGTACTTCTTCTCTTTGGGCCTATCCCCTCTGGTCATGCCCACCCTGGGCCTGGACCCATCTGGTCCTGCAACCCTCCTGTCTCATACACATGTGAACATTGACGAGCGGCCATTTGGACAATAATCATCAGGGGTTGATGTTGATCTGCCGGGTCAGACCCCAATGACGCCACACATTACGGTTATTATCCATTTATAGGCCGCCTGTTTATCGATGATCTACTCTGAATACTTCTGGGCCTACCCCCACTTTTGTCCTGCCCCTCCTCAGATATCCCTTTAAGCTCTGGCCAGCCAATGGGATTTATTTTTGGCAATTAGTGGTCTTACTCCCCTCTAGCCTTCCTCCCTAGGTCCTTTCCTCCCTCAATCTTTCTCCCTTATGGTACTGTCCTCAATCTGGTTCTACCTGTTGATAGTATGCCCCACTCTAATCTCCCCAACTCACATTCTTTTCTGCTTTCCAGCATCGCTTTTCATTCCTTTTTCTTAACCCCCATTGGGTCTTCCTCTCGCCCTGCCCCCTTGGTCCTGCCCTCCCCAGTCCTTCCCTCTTTCTTCCTTTTCTCTTCTGCTTTTGTCCCTTTTCCATTAATATTCAGCTGCTCTTTTAGCTGCAGAACTGCATTAAAAAGAGCACTGTTAAAATCAACACTACAAAACCATTTTGTCAATAAGTAGAATACGTTTGACATTATAGGTTGGTATTAAATATGAGAAGTTTGTAGATTGTCCTCCTGCCATGTATGGTACAGCTCACTGCTGAGATAATAAATACGGTAAGATTAACATTAACAATCAAAAAAAAAATGGATTGCAACACAAGCTAAAGTATATGCAATATGGAATCAGGGCCGAATTATAGATAAAGGATTATTATTGTCAGGTTTTGCTATGGGTTTAATAGTGTGTATACATACAGTAGCTAGATAGATAGATAGGTTAAAGATCACAAAGCATCAAGTAAACCAATAATATATAAATTACAATACCTCTCAGTCCATCTCACTCCGGAAATCACTCATTTTGTCACTCGATGGAAAGTATTAATTAATGTCCACGTAGATTAAAGTCTCGCTAAACAATTTCTGATTGACTTTAAAGGGCATCTATAGTGAAAAAAACACATTGCCCCTTTGCAAAGTTAAATTCATTGTACTCTGTGCTGCCTTAATCCTATCTCTG
This sequence comes from Hymenochirus boettgeri, assembly GCA_019447015.1. Classification (NCBI taxonomy): domain Eukaryota; kingdom Metazoa; phylum Chordata; class Amphibia; order Anura; family Pipidae; genus Hymenochirus; species Hymenochirus boettgeri. Next base: position 1,578 of record JAACNH010003944.1, read on the forward strand.
TCAGTGACTTTGTTTAACCATGGTGTCAGATCTCTGTGCAGCACTCCCCCCTTCCCCCTCCCCTCCGTTACCTCCTCCATGTGTGTCTCAACTCGGCTAACCGAAAGCTTGTTGCAGTAGGAGTTAAAAGTTCAACATCCTGAAAAACACACCCACGCACAGTGGCCAATAGAAAGCAAGCTGTCCTGGAGACACGGAAGAAGAAGAAGGAGAACAGTACAGTTTACGATCTTCCACTTTGTAACCATCATCAATCAGTGAAAGCTATTAAGAAGGGGGGTCAAGTGCAGCCTTATATCTGCCATCAAAGCTACCTCTCTCGCCCTGCTAATGCTCTTATCTCTATGTTTATTACAGAGCAGGGAGGGGAGATCAGTCACAGGGATTTGATTGACAGTCCAAGTAGGAGTAGAGGAATGCAATCACTTATTCTTCTAACTGGTGTATCTCAGGACAGAGAGGAATCTGAAAAAAGTGAAGACACTCTGGGGGTGTGGGGGATTATAGAACACATGGAAAGAAAGAAAAAAAATTCATTGTCCCACTATAGAGCCCTTTAACCCCAGGTTAACTAACTCACCAAGATCTGAAGGGCAAGTAGTCTTGCTGTCTTGGATCACTGCTAAATGATTTTACTCAAGCTTTTTACTGCAACTTGAAAAGTGTGATGTCATGCAGTCACATGACCAGACATGGTTACCAGAAATAGAAACAGCCAAGTAATCAGATGCAAAGAAATAATTTAGCAAAGGCCAAATTAAAATCTAAATAACAAGAAAAATCTATAGCAAGGCTGCACTGAAAGTTAATTATATGAGGCTTCGTGTTTATCTATGAACTGAATTTGGCCTGATATTAGAAAGTAAAACCAGCTAACCAAGATCTGAGAACAACCTCTTTCTCTCGTATCCACGTTAACAGATTTAAACTATTGAACACAACTGAACCAATTAAAAATATAGATTACAGAGTTACAATTTCTAGAACTATCGCTCTAGATGTCCCAGAGTGATCTAAGACATGATGCTAGGATTAGTAAGTAAAGGTGCCCATGCACATTAATTATCCAGGCCATGGTGTAGAGTGCAAAAACAATTCTCTACAATGCCGACAAACTACCGGCAAAATTGACAAAGTGGGATTGAGATCCCATTAATAGACATCATGTTATGAGAATGCGAGCAGGTATGCATTACTCTATGCTGGATTTAACATGCAAAGTTAAAGGAGGAGATCAAATCGTTCGCACTTTCGGCCGCGAAATATGATTATGGGATCCCTGTAGTTACGCCTGGAGCATTTACACTCTCTGCACTATTTTATAAGATTACTGGTGGATCCATGCAAATGAATGAAAAAATGGATCCATTAATATCATCTACATATAGTTTCGAAACAAACCTGGTTTTAATTCAGAACTGCTATTAGAAAATTGGGATTGTAAATGCAAAAAATTCAAATTCAATTGGGTTGATTCGGATTATCGGAAATTCCGTTATAAATGATAAAAGAAACATTGGAATCACCAGTGTTAATTTTCCATGTGCATAACAAGATTATTGCTGCTAAGTTTGCTGCAGTATAAAAAAAAAATCTAATTTAAAGTCATATAATGAATCTTATTAGGCAGGTGCCTGAGCTCACACTTGGGATATATTTGAAAACTGTCCTTAGTTCCAATGAAAGATGCTGCCATTAAACTCTCTGTCCCAAAAGGTTTCTGCCCCAGATAACATCAAAAATATTAAACTTCAATAACCAGAGATACGTGCAGAGGAGTTCTGTCACATTCAACATCTTTTCTCATCAGCAAGCTATAGTTATTATAAGAGCTGCTGATATGCCACAAAAGTTTAATAACCGTGAACATTTGATGTTACCTATGGTAGTATGGCAATTGATCTTTTTTTTAGAGCAAGTCTTATGTACTGCATCACTCAAGCAGCAAATTATACCCTTCAAAGTGTAGTAACTGTGCTGCAGACTAACTGTTCTTAAACCAAGTACTGAATATATAGATACAAAATTGCCATAGATAACCCCCCCTTAATCCTTATGGGACTATGCTCTCTACTCAGATGGAGGATGGATGGAGAGAAAGAGAGAGATACTATAGATAAATGACAGATGATAGTTAAATATATGATAGATAGAGAAAGAAATTCTACATAAGAGATAGATAGAGAGATAGACAGATGATAGATAATGATAGATAGATAGATGGACACATCAGTAAGGAGTTGTGTTTTCCCTTTGCTTGGGTGGGTTTTCCTCTGGTTTACCCCACAATCATAAAGACATACTGATAGGTTGTAGGTGTGCAAATATATGTGTTTAGATTGTAAGCTCTTTGGGGCAGGGCCTGATGTGAAAGTATACATGTAATTGTAAAGCGCTACAGAAGATGTTGGCACTCTATAAAATCCACAATGTATAAATAATAATATAATATTGTAGATAGATAGATAGATAGATCTCTCCATTTACCCAAACATTTTCCTTATAAGGAAATGAAATAAATTATTAAAGATAACATTCAATTGCAACGTGATGCAGTTAGTGCCAAAGATGCCAGCAAAGCACTAAACTCTTTGGAACCAACAGCCTTTATCGTTCCTTGGCAATTGTCTTTATGTCTTGTACAAATAACATTTCCCAGTATATGTGATACAGTTGGTGCAGCATAAGATATGAATCAGACGTATGAATCATCAAAGCTTTCTGCTAATAAACTTCCACCACCCAAGATTTGAATTTTGTCATTATGCCTCTTATGATATAAGCTGAACAAAGAAGTGGAGAATAATAAAAAGGATCTATATATTTAACTGGGTAATTATTTTATTGTGTGAATGAGTCATCATTGTTTTTATAAAATAAAAACTGCATTTAGATGGGTTACTGATGATGTTTGAACTATTTTGTACTTAAAACGACTTTAGCTGTAAATGCAATATCATATGCAAAACCAATGATGTTGAGTGGAATTTGAATGATTCAAAGAAACTGGCTCCTATTTTAGGCCAAAGGGACAGACCTTCCAGTATGTAAGTATTTATACAAACAGGGACGGTGTTAGTGGGGTGAAAACCCCAACTTTCAGGGGCCAACCCTTAAGGGGGCCATTAATCATAATAGTGAAAGTCAAGTGGTTGAAAGCGAGACCCCAAACAATGTTTTGCCAGGAATCCCTAGGCCTTACTCTGGCCCTGTTAAAACACCTCACTTTCATCATTTTAATTTTAATGGGGTTGAGGATGGAAGAAAAATGGAACTCAGGGTACTCAACTTGCTTATGCTATACCAATTGGTAAAAGTCCACTGGGAAGTAGGCTGTGCAGTGGTGGCGAATTTTATTCACAACGGAATGTTTTGAATATTTTATTCTTGATTGAGAGACAATACTCCCTCTGGCCCCTCTTACTTTCCCCACTTTCTATGGCACCTACCATACAGATCTGTGTTTGTAAAGGGGCGAGGGTTGGAAAGAAGGAGCGTCAATTGCTGCACTAACGAACTCTTCCGCTACCGGTATCAGATTAAGTAAGTAATGGGGCTCCCATACACGAACAAATGCCAATGTGTGATTGATCGATCAATCGCATGTATGATTTGTGTACGATATCCTAATATTGATAGATTGCCCTTATATCCCTTTGAAATTGTACTGTTCTTAAACAATGTCAGTTTTTATTAATAACCCTTTAAAGGGCCAGTCCACCCCCAAATGAAAAAATGATATAGGTAAATCACTCCCCAAACTGCAATTTTTAGGAGTAAGCTAACAGTCTGCATAGTATCTCACCTGTCTCCTCTTCTGCTACCTGATTCCAGTTAGCAATGGAATGGATATGACATCGCAGCCAATGACTGAAGAATCCTCTATCTGCCTCCTATGAACATGCTCAAGCTCAAACCCGCTCACTAAAATGCTGCAGGGGGCTTAAACAAATATAAGCTGTAACACACTACCCATTAGTTTTCATGAGGCAACCAGTAGCATCGCAGACGTAGTTAGTTACAAGGTATTGTAGCTTAAAATATGTTAAGGGTCCATTCTTTCTAAAATAGTCATTATGAGGGTAGAGTTGTCCTTTAAATACTCGCAATCAGTGTTCATTTAACTTTCTACGGATTGTGGACAGATGTAGATCATTAGAGTACCATATACACTAGTGTATGTACGGTCCTGCTGAGGCCTTCTTGTTGTGAGTGCATGCACTAGCGTATATCTTAGAGGGAACATTATACGTCATTGCCATGATTTACAGCAGGACCAATAAGTCAATGTGACAGAGGCAGGTTGGTAAAAATGTGCATTAAGCTTGTAAGGTTTCTGGTAATTAGTAGAAGGCAGTTACTAAAACTTCCCTTTATGTTTTAATCAAACTAAAAGTATAAACTTTCAAACGGCTTGAAAGACTGCATTTCAGAAGAGATTGTGCCATATTTACACAGAGCATTTAAAAGGATAAATTTCTTTACCCCCCCTCCCTAAAGAATTATCCCAGTCTTACTTCTATCCTCCCTCACCAGTTGTCTAGCTTCACCCCCTCACTCTGTACATCTTTCCATTGGTCAGATCTGGTGTGAAGAAGGGGCAGTGTAGACGTGACCTTGAGCAGAAAATAAGGCAGATCTTGAGCAGAAAAATTCACGGCACTTTCGGTTGGTTGGCCGAAAAAATCTCCTGGTGTGGGGCGGCCGGCCGCGACTGACCTCGGGGGCCGCACGGTTGATCGTTCGCAAATTCGGCCTCAGCCGAATTTGCCGGCACGCCGACGGAATTGTCCAGCCGAGCGCTCATTCGTAATGAGCGTTTGGTCGGACAAATAGTCCCTCCATGCGTACCCAGCCTAAAACTAGGACCAGGGAATGTGCAGTAGCTCTACATTGTCAACACGGACAAATCCCTCTCTGACAGTTGTATTGTTGGCATTTTATTGCCCTAGCTGAAAATGTAATGAGCACACAATGGCATAATGATATGGTAGTATCTCTTTAAGAGCAGTCATGGGGGAGGGGAAGCCAACCCAATTTCACTTAAAATCACCAAAAAAACAATAGATCAGAGCAATATGTATCAAAGTCTTAATGTTCTCAAAAAACCAAAGAATTGAAAACTTGCAGTGGTGGTTTCTAAATGAAACACATTTACTGGAAAAAAAGAGTAAAAGTGATGATGACTTGAGTATAACTGAGGGTAGAAAATATGACCACTATGCCTTCTGATTCTGTATTGTTTTGAGGCTTTAGTTGCCCTTTAAATGGACAGCAGTACAGTGCATATAACAAACCAACTTTTGGATGTGGAGCGAACTGCTGCCAGATTACTACAAGGTAAGTGGTTGACTCAAGTATAAACCGAGGTTCGGTTTTTAGGCTGTTTTTAAGACTGAAAACCTCAGTTATGCTCAGTATAGTGGTACTTCCATTATATCCTTAAAGGACAACTAAAGCCTCAGATCCACACTCTTTCAGAAGGAAGAGCACCTTAATATAAATGCATTAATCTGTGGTCTCGCTGCTCATTGTGATATGGTTCTTGGGAAATATACCTTTTAAACATGGGATTCGTGTTTTATTTCCCAACATCCCATCTACACACGTGTGGTCTGACCATTGTGTTCTTTACATAATTTACAGTTTATAGTTGTTTTAGGGTGGATACTTTAAATTCTGGAGTGTAAAGATTGGGTTTAGTTCTCCTTTAACTCTTTTTTCTACATATGCTCACATTAAACTAAATATAATCAATCTATACATATATTTTAACTTCCCACTTAATGATATCCAAGCCAAGCTGAAAACTACTGATATTCTACCAGCCTTTCTGTACTATTATTTCGAGTTTTTCAATGTATACAAATATATACACATATAATAACTTAAATAGCAATACTACTCCTACTCATTACATTCTTAATTCAACAAAAAATACACAAAATACTAATATTGCATTTAAAAGTCTACGATGCTGAACTCCGAATCTTAAGCAAAAATCCGCCAAAATGTCTATGAAAACTTTAAGGTAAGATGTTGGTTACCAAGGAAACAAAGCTGCTGCAATCTTCAGAAAAGTAAGAAACAATCATCTTTATACATATAAATTATAACTAGAACAGGGCAATAAACACGTAGAGGGTACAGGGAACAAGGATATAAAAAAACTAACACACAAAAAATGTTAGAGGTTGAGTATCTTTTATCTGTGTGTTCATGGTCTCTCATGTGTCTTTATAACACATTACTCCATTTGTGAGTCTGATTCATAGCTATAAAGTGATCTGTCCATGTTCAGGTGTGCAACCCCAGCTAAAGGAGCCGCCCTCTACCCGACACAATGAAAGCACAGTCTGACCCCCAGCTGTCCGTACACATTCTGCAATCAGCACGGATCCTACTTTATTAGGAACGTTCGGTGTCAGAAAAAGCAGTAGTAGGTATGAGCGGATTTCATAGAAAGGAGAGTTTAGAAAGGAGACAAACACTAAAGTTTTCTCTATATTATGGATGTTTATGTAATTTTAAACACATTTATCCTAAGGAAGGTCAAGGATTGGAAGATGTCTTTGGGTCATATGAGTTCTACAGGAGAAAATGAAAAGACTGGAGCCTCCAAAAGACGGGGTGTGGACTTATCAGTGCTGTAGTTCACAGCATATGGAGAGCTCTGAATTAAAAAGGCCTGACATTCCCTTCTGCATACCCTCAACATTACCCCTTTAACCCCTTTAGAAACAACTTGGTGTAGAGCTGCAAGACCTGAGAGGATAATGAAGTGAACCTGATCTTAGCTCTGTGCAAAGCATTCTCAATAGTGTACCTACTGCATCTGAAGGGAAATGAAACCTTCACTATCTGAAGGTGCAACAAAACCTTCAGAGCAGATCAATACGACCCCACATTTTTGTAATATTCCAACAAGCACCAAGGCTAGATACACACAGAGCAGATAGTTCGGTCCGACTAACCGATATCGGCAGACATGTCGGTAAATCATGACTGTTTTGCCGTCTCCTAGTGAACACATGATCAGTCGCAGTGACGCTATTTGTCTTAGTATAGTGGCTAAGGGCAAGACCCCACTAGGAAGCGCAGAAACGCACAGAGCAAAATCGTAATGTTGCGCGATTCATGTGAGCTACCTGTGCGTGCCGCCTGAAATCTCTTTGATGTACCCCTATCACAGTGCATGTGATGCGCACCAAAAATGTGACGCATGTGCTGCTAAAGCAGTGCACGGCGCACACCAAAATGGGCTAGTGGGGCCTAGCCCTTACAGCTAGCCAGGGAGGAGGTATATCTGTCATAGGAAAAATAAGAAGATGGGCCCCCTTAGCTTCCCGGCCCCTGCGGTTGCTTCCCCTGCTCCCTGGTAGTTAACACCTTTACCATTGACTGGAATCCAGTGGGGGTAGACTCCTCCTATGTTAAAATAAAGACTGAATATTTACAAATAAAGAAGAAAAAATACATGGGTCTCTTTCATCTCTACCAAAATATTCACTTTAATTAATTTTTAATATAAAAAATATTAATATGATGAACTGCTAACGTGTGGTATTATTACATTTACTCCATACAGTCCTAGAAATATGACCACAAACTAAATGGAAAAGGCACTGAACCGGAAAACCTGTAAACCCAAAGCCCCATGTAGATGAGAATATTTATACAGACTAGCATGGTGTTATCTACCAGTCACTAGCATTTAGTGCAGAGGTCAGGGAGATAATGGAAAGAACTTGTTGAGGTAACTGAACATTGTCAATTCTGTGCAGCACTTTATAAAGATTCAGATCCCTTCATCCTGCTTTAAACCAGGGCAGGTCTATTTATACAGAGGCTATATAAAAACGGAAATGCAGGAATCACCACATCTCATGTTACCTAAGCTTGATATATCCTGTTTATATGAGTAGCTAAAGCATAAAGTTGTATTGTATGGCTGGATAACTTGCTTCTGCTCCTTGTACAGATTAAAGGTCACTAATGCCAGATAAAAGTTTCTATCACATTAGTTTCTCATAATTTAACGGCTGGTACACACGATACAATAATTTGGCCTGACATTTCAGTGTTTCGGTCGGTCGGCCCAATTATTGTATGGCAGCTCGATTGACCAAATCAGACAAACGACAGGTCGGAAAATCACAACCGATTGAGCGGTTCTCTATGGACCACACGTTAGGTCACGCCTAACTGTTGGATGCAGCGCTTTTGCCACGACAGACAGTCCCTCCTCCTGGCTGACCAGTCGAAAGCCTAGAACGGCTGGTCAGGAGGAAGGATTGTAGTGTACCAGCCTTTAAAGGGTATGAAAACTATAAAAAACAACTTAAGCTTAATGGATAGCTGTGGCTTTAAATATAAAGGTGTCTAACTTTTTTTCTTTTCCCCTCATAGCCTACCTTTACTCCTGAAGTTGTTGGTTCCCCCTCTGAAGTGTGGGGTTTTCGCTCCGCCCCACGGATGTGGATCTCTACAGCAGCTTCTGGGTCCCAAAAGCTAGAATGCGCATGCGCACGCAAAATTATCAATGCATTGTGCGAGCGTGCTCATGCTTGAGATCATCACGCCCTAACCAAGCATTGGGGGACCCAGGAAGCTGCTGCAATATCCACAATCTCATGACGGTGAGTAGAGCAAAAACCAGCACTTCATAGGAGGAGGAAGCCAGCAACTTTTAAGGAGTAAAGGTATGGGAGGGGAATAGAAAATAAAATTAGACACCTTTTTATTAAAGCCACAGGACGAGTTAGAGGCAGAAAGAGATTATAAAAGAAAGGCTCCTACTCTTCATCCTGAACTGTATTTCGGCGTTGTAGGAGAACTTTATTTGCAGAGTGTGCCCAACATTAAAGGAGACTGAATGTCTAATAATGGGTTTTCTATGTAATGAAGAAATGAACTGCTCTATTTTCAACTTTCAAAATGTTATAACTTGCCTAAAAACATATGTTGTGCTGCTCTTTCTTTCCCCCAAACTACTCTGTTTCTGGTTGCACTCCCTTTAAGCCAAATCTTTATTTGGCACAATCCCCATAGACTCTAAATAGGATACACCACCACCAGCAGAGGACTATGGAAAACAGGAAGTATGATTTAAAGGGTATTCAGTGCAAACACATATGCTTTTGAGAAAAAAAGAGCAGTGTAAATACTGTAACTGCAACGAAATAATGATTTCCTGTTTGCAGGACCCTAGCTGAACCCGTAATGGTTTTGCCCTGACCAGCGCCTGGGGTTGATTCAGTTGCCAGTAGAGATCTGAGTACATCTTGACCATCCAACAGCCAATCAGTAGAAATTACTGTTGGGAACATTCCAAGGATGTGGTGCATCCTGGAAGAAGAAGGACCGTTAGAACTTGAAAGTCAGCTCACTAATGTCAACAGCAGGGAATAGCAAAGGGTATGAAATTAACTGATTTTTCAAAAGGGAGAGAGAATATGTAAAATAACTAAGAAGGCATACACAAACTAACAATTAACAAATATTGATATTCCATGAACTGTCCCTTTAATCTTAAACAGTTTAAAGATTCTCTTTGTAAATTAAGACTACCGTAGCTTTTATTGCTAGTTTTGCTGTTGTAAATTAGGCGAGGAATGCTGGAGAGGTAATTCATAAAAGTTGGTGGCTTTGTCAAACGCTCATTATAGTCTTTTCTATGTCCATGTATGACTGCGCAGCTCAAATTCCATTAACTTAAAATGCATTTTTGTCATTGCTTTTCCTTTCTTTTTTTCCCACAGGTTTTAGATTAGAGTTGTATTATTTTTTATCAATGCTAGGGTGCTTAAAAGTGATTAGTGGCCAAAGTCGCCATGGATATTGAGGAAATGCTGTTGATATTTAAGAAAAAGCAAATCATGCTTAAATTGGCTATAGCATTGGGAATAGAAATGACCAGACGCGGATCCAAACCTGGTTCCAAGATCAGAGGATTTCCAGAATCTGCTCTCCGGATTTTTATGAACTGAAAAAAAAAAGACGAAAATTCGAGAATTTCTGAAATCGTCGGGATTTCGAGGATTCCGAATTTTTTTTGAAAATTCCTTAAAAATTTGCGTTTTTTTCCATTTCAGAAATTTAATTTTCTCGTACATTTTTGAAAAAACTACGCGAAATGCAAAATAGGGAAGGCATGAAGTTTCCGGTACTGGATGGTGGTTTTTTTTAAAGAGGCGTCTTTTACTACGTGTTCCCCAGACCATTTCCCGTGTCCCAGAGACATTTACAGTACGGTTACCATTGCTTTTATACCTTATTTTAGGTGGAAATTTTTAGATTTTCTTCCCATTGACTTTAAAGGTTCCGCTCGGGATTTCAAATTCTATCATAAATGTGCAAATCTCGAAACGGTATCGATTTTCAGAAATTCTGTATCTCTATTAGGAAACTGATATTTAATAAATAGCGAAACAGTTAAAATGGCTATATGCATTAGGAAACATGTTCCCCGCACGACATTTAAGAATAGTAAAATAATGCTTAAATGGCCATAGACATTAGGGTATTGTACCATGATGACTATACCATTGAATCGTTGGGATTGGGCCATGTAAATAAGTTATGACTTACGGTATTCATTGACATCACATTTTAAGAGGTGCTATTAACAGTTTAACTAAAAAAGTTTAACTGCTGAGGAGAAAACTGCATTTCACTGTTTAAAGCCTGGTACATATGGGACTATATTTTGCCCCATTTGATTGTGCAGGATTGTGCAGGCCCCCCTTTCACAATAAAACCAGTCCGAAATTTGGCTGATAAAAATGGGGGTACCTATTAACTCCAACTAGCCGACTACAGATTGGTAACCAGCAAAAAAAAAGACTGGGGGTGAACAAGCCATAAGGAAATAATTGCCAATGAACTTCTTCCAGGTATATGAAAGATTAGGCGTTTCAGGGGGAGAGGGATGCTGTCTCAATTAAACAAAAAGCTTCTATGTCTACGTGCCTTTAAAGAGAACTAAACTTCTGTAAGATTCTTCTCTAGTAAGTTGCATTTAGTTCATGTAAGTAATAGATTTGTAACTAAGAAGGATATGTTGTGTGCCAGTACAACCCACAGCCCATGGTCGCGGCCGCCCTCAGGGGGGGTCCAGTATGGGGCCGGATTGGAAAGGGCCGAAGAGATTGAGCGGAAGAAAAAAAAATTTTTTTCCTGCAATACTGCATTTAACCACGAACTCCATTCCTAGGTAGAGAAGACAACAGGGCGTGTCTGCTGGATGGCCCATGACTCAGTCAGAATGGCTTTACGTCTATGTGGCTCCACAAGTGTGGTGGAACATTTGGAAAACGTTTGGACATCAGAATTAGGAATAACATTTGTGGGGCACACATTGAATGGATCTTATTCAAAATTTAATATTTTGGACATATTTCTACATTTAATTGGATAGAATCTAGTTACGTTACAATATGAGTATTTGTTTAACCTCCATATCATTTAAAGGGCATGTCCAGCCCTTTTTTTAAACTTTTTATATATTATACATATTGATCCCCCCAGCCCAACCACCGTAATAAAATTCTTAGAAAGTGCCCCGATATGTACTACCTCCCCATTATCCTCCGCGGCAGTCTCCAGGCCTCTGCTTGCACGGAAATGCAAGCAGGGGCGGGACCGGCAGCCACGTCCCTGATTGGCTGAGAGGCAGCCAATCAGGGACGCGGCTGCAGGCTGCTCAGAAGCCGGAGGATAGAGGGAAGGTAAGTAAACTATCTGGACACTTTCTAATAATTCTGTTACGGCGGTTGGGGCTGGGGGATCAATATATAATATATACTGGGGATTTTACACTAGGGGGAGGGAGAAGAAAACGGGAGGGAGAGGGAGGGGGGAGGACATCCTGCACATGCCTCAGACCTTGTTGAGGCTGAGACAGGCGCAGGATGAGTCACCCAGACCCTTCTACACACCTTTCCGGACTTGGAGGGGCAGCATGGCAACCATAAGGAGCGGGATGTTAAGGTAAGGATTTTGTTTTACACTACGAGGGGGCAGTATGGGGTTAAATTTAAGTTTTGGGGGGGGGGACTGCCCTTTAATTCCAGTTTATAAGCTTCTCATGTTGGTGGATCGAGCTTGGATTTAAAGGATTATTAAGGGTTATACCCCTAGTTGCTGAACCAAAAGTGTATACCAAAATTCTAGGCCCATACCCCTGGGTTTGTAAGATGCTAGCCATTAATTTATTAACACAGTCTTGCTATATATTCTGCTGCCTCTCGCAGGCCAGACCATTGGTTGTAGACTTCGGACCACATTTTCGATGGTGTACGATTATTTCAGTAGTCCTCGAAAAAAACCTTGAACGTTCAAAAACCTCTAAAATATGATCGGAGCTACTTTGAGTTTCTGATAGTATTTGCGGGATTATCGAACGTCAAGGTTATTTTTGGGGATATTCAAACGTTCAAGGTTATTTGGGGATTATCCAACGTTCAAGGGTATTTTTGTAGTAACCATATAGTTCTCCTTTAAAGGGCATGTCTGTCCCCAAAATGATATTTCTTAAATGGTAGAGAACCCCCAAACCCAGAAACCATACTATTCTCAAAACCATGGGGCCTTCTGTCTTGTGTAGTCATGGTGGTAACATATGACTCAAGGAATGACTTGAAGGAATACACAAGAAATGCCTCCTCTCAAGCTTTCGATGTGCTCAGTGGAGCCGCAAAATCTTAAGCATAGCGCAGGCAGGGATGGGTGAATATATTGTTAACAGCGTTCATGGATTTGTTGGCGTTTGCGGGGGTTCTCTACCGATATAAGAAATATAATTGGGCTGGTGTTATGCCTTTTAAACCATCTCATTTTTACACTATATAATATAAATACTAAATACACTATCAGGAAGTTCAATAAAAGTTCTTATCGTTAAAAATGGTACTAATTTGCCCAACCAATCAGTATTATTTAACATTTGAAAGCTAACATCTGATTGGTTGGAGCAAAATTAGCACCATTTTAACGAAGAACTTTTATTGATAAACCTGTATATTTATTGCCACAACTCAAGACAGAATAAAAGAACACACAATAAAAGTATATCAATACAATGAAAAATATTATAAATGAAAGTTGCTTTATCTGTGTTTAATCATTTTAAATAACAGCAATTTAGAATCAGTTCAATAAAAAAATCAGTGAAACAATACCCATATTTCCTGCTAATTCGTGATCGTTAAGGTGGATTAAACAAGAGTATATCAACTAGTAGGCAATAATAGTAAGGTGGCCAAATGCAAAGTTATCTTTCATAACAGTAGTGTATTTACTAATCGACCCAATATGTATAGGTATTTCCTGTGAACATATAGCTTTTATATAGGAAAACTTTATTGAAGGGTATCTCCGCCTCCACTTTTTTACTTTTACTTTACTTTTGCTGTAGTGTAGGGTAACATACAGCAAATCTCCATTACATCCAGAAAACAACAGAGAGAAGAGGGATCCGGGGAGGGCCACTGTGCTGCCAAAGTCCTCCAGCAGGGCTAGTAAGTAGCAGGGACCTGATAACACACAGTCAGCTCCAACTTCACTATTCTGAACTTTGGACAGGCACTGCAGGAAAACCATTTGGAGCAGAGCTGTAAGGTAAAGATTTTGAACACTACACAATAGACCCAGTAGTGGGTTAAATTTAGTTTTGGGTGTGGACTGCCCTTTAATAAGAATAAACCTCTAGGGTGGGATTGTCACTGGCAATGGCCCTTATTATGGGTGAAATCAAAATTTAAGGCAGCGCCTGCTCGTTTTCACATCCAGCATTACCTTTTTTGTTGGGGGAATACCCGTAACATTACCCCTTTAATAGTTACACTTCTAGAAAAAAACATTGTGCACTGCTGCAGGTGGAGGAAAATGAAGTGAAATTGATATTAGACACCATAATTAAAAAAACAAAGCAGGGGCGTCTGGAGTTTAGAACAAGAGAAGCATTGTAAGTTAACAGGCCAGATCAGGTGGTTTCAAGCAAAGGCCGGCAACAGGTAATCAGAAATCAGGAAAATCTCAAGGTAACAGTAACATAGGAAGCTGATCAGATGAAACAGCTTAGAGGAAACTGGTAGGGGATTTAACTAAGCCCAATATTGCATCTTAAACAGCAAAATCCAACAAAATGAAATCTCGACGACACAACCCTTTCCCAGACATGTTTTGACAAAGATGCACAAGTCCAAATCCGCTGATGGAGTATTACACTAAAGTACCCATGTTGGTACGGACAAAACAAGTGGTTATGGAATCATTAGGTAAGCAGCTTCACCCTTGTGATAATTTATTTCCTTTTTTAATATATATATGTGTGTTGTGAAAAGTTATAATCAATGGTTATAGTTTGTAAATAGTGTATTTAAGAATTGATCACTGAGGGAAAGAAATAATAAACCTATATAATATTATTTTATGTAGGCAGTTCCTAAGATGAAACGGTTAAACTGTTCAAGGGTTCTGCAAGGGATAAAAAGGTTGAGAAACACTGTCTAGTGTAAGATAGATAGATAGATAGACAATAGATTGACGAAAGACAGTCAGACAGACAGACAAATAGTAGCAGAAAGAAAGAAGACAGACAAGATATAGACAAAATATAATATATAGATAGATTCAAGATACATAGACAGATATAGATTAGATATAGAGAGTAGATAATAGAGCGTGGAGAGAGAGTAGATTGTTATATGTACAAACGTTTAAATGAATGTTGGTCATGCTTCAACTTCACTATGCTATAATTACTCTTGCTTTTAGTGAATACAGTATATCATTAAATTACGAATCATTGGAAGATGAGGCAGGGAAAGAGTTTTGGTGTGGGTGCTTGCATCTGAACTTTTCCTGACTATTTGACAACATCTTCATTAAAACGATGACTTTGGCACAGGATGGAAATGGACTCAGCAGTGTCACAGTCAAGGTAAAATACAAACTATTATAGGAAAGAATTGATGTAGTGTATGAAATATACAGGTGCACAGAAGGAAAGAAAAACGTGAAGTTGGATTATTTAGCTAATTATTTAAAAAAGTAATTGTATGTCTATGCACTGGCACTTTAGAATAAGTAAGATATAAGAATTTCTAGATTCGGGAAGCATTGACTTCAGTGGGGGTGGTGTGTCACAGTTAGTAAGTTCTGTATTGGTAGATCTTTCTCAGGGATTAAAGTTAAGTACAGACAAAGGTGTCTGCTTTATGTGACCTTCAGTACATTTGAGCGTGTATTCAGAATGTTTCAGACTTATAATGTACATAGTACATATTTTTAAAAGCTGTGGTATTGCAGCCCCATCTGCCCTTTTTGTGTCCAGTCGAGGATATGAAAACATCTCCATTCATGTGGGTTACAGGACAAACTCCACCCTCATAACAACTCTTTAGAAAGAATGGCCTCTTTAAAATATGTTGATATATCATAGTTTGTCATATGAATTCATTACTATATGCCTGATATGCTTCTGGAGGCCTCATGGAAACTGAGCAATTTGAGAAACTTGTACTGAGCCTGGGAGCTCAGAGAGGAGACAGGGGATTAACATTCAGTCATTGGCTGTGATGTCAACTGTCAAATCCATAACTTACAGTTACTAACTGGAGAGCCATTAGCGAGAAACAGGTAACAAGGAATGTGCAGGATTTCAGGTTTAGACTTATATATTCAGATTTTAAAACTATTACCGTTTAGGGTTTTGGAGGGTGATTTACCTGTATGTAAGTTTTCATTTTGGGGCTAGGGTTAAAAAAAATAGTTCTTCTATCACAAGTATCACAATACATACCCATAACGGGTACACCCAGACCAGAGAACAAAGATAAATTATTTCATTCCAAAACAGATCCCATCACATAACCTGAGACTGGTCCCCTTCCTACATTACTATCGCCCATACTAATACTTCATCTCAGCAATATTACTATATTAATATGGAAGATATAGCGCCAACATATTCAATTATTGAATCCATTCACCATCAGCCCTGTAGCGCTACACATCCCTTTTTAATTGTGTACAAGGGAAGATTCAAAACCAGGATTCAGTTCTGCAACGGGAACCAGTGCTAAAACTGTGCCGATTGCATTAAACAAATATGCATGAGTGGGGTCTCAATGAAAGGTATGATATCATATTATACAATATGATAATATATGAAAGCAAAAAAAATAGAGGGAGAAGCATGGTTATATAAGAATATGGAGACTTGAGAGAGCACTTCTTATACAAACAGGGTTATTCAATAAAAGTTCTTATTGTTAAAATGGTGCTAATTTCGCCCCAACAATCAGATGTTAGCTTTCAAAGTTAAATAAGATCTGATGGTTGGAGCAAAATTAGCACCATTTAAACCATAAGAACTTTATGCAATCTCCCCTGATAGTTTATAAATAAAAATTTTTACAATGGTACAAGCCTCAGTACAATACATTCAAACCTTGTCCTGCAGCGACATCTTCGTTGGATTGTCCTAGTGGATTATGGAGAAAAGATATCAATTTAATATTGTATATAAATCTTCACTACTAGGCCTTGCTCCCTGTGGCACCTCTAAATCACTAAAAAAGCTATGAAGGGCACGGGTGATTTCATGTGTGATTTTGTTGCGTGTGCGCATGCGTTTTTTCATTGATATAGAAAAACGCATGTGATTGCGATAAAAAAATGCAGAACGGCAAAATGCGATCGCATCACACCTGAAAACGCACATTTTTGGTGTGTTGACGCGATTTCCAATGATCGGAAAAAAACAGTGCAAACGCAAAAAAAAAATGCGATAGTGTGGCCTAGCCTAAACATTCGTTTTTCTGCAACCAGATGTTAACTTGTTCTGGAAACAAAGTGGAAAGGATCACAGAAAGAATATGCATTGAGGAGGGAATGGTCTGTATGAAACCACACTCTTGGGGGGGTCTACAGGTTTGGTATCAATACATATTGGCATCTTATAGTGTTGGTGTAGTGATGTGAGTAAAAGCTTTTGGTACGTGTCTAATACTGTATCTTTGTATATTTCGGTAGGTTTGTCTGGACTGGGGCTTTTCCAGTTTCATCTCTCCTAGTGCTCCTGTTAATTCTTCTAATGTAAGGGGGCTTCCAGTTTTCATTCACTGGTGGTAGCTACGAAATGTGATTGATCCAAATATAAAGTTGATTGGGTGTATATGAAGTCGGGATGTATATATTCGCGGAGTAGTATTTACAAAAGCAGTGTAGGATATTATGTGTCTGAGGTAACTATTCCAAGTATCCTTATGGAGAGAAGAATTATTATGAGAGGGGCCGTGGGCAGGTGCTGAGCATCTAGCCGAGAGTGAATGTTCAAAAAAAAATTTCTGGTTGAAAAATGTTTCCATGATATTGGTTCTGTTAAGGTCAAATTGTTGTTTGCATGTTTAACCATGCTGCCTTATTTGTGTTGTGGGGTCAGAAATATATGTCTTGTCTAGATTTTGAGTTTGGTGGCTTGTTTGTGTATATGAATAGAAGTACTTCTTTTAATTGCTATATAGTGGATTGTAGATGACCTCTAAGGATGGCTTTAAAGGGGTCCAATTTCGTTGAGTGTGAATTGGCCGGGTCTAGTTGGAAATGTAGAAGGGTATATCGTCTGGGACGGGAAATTGTTATAGCAAAAAAGATGGCATTCATGGCCTATATATGCTAATGAGGGTTTTTGATTAATTTCCGTTATTACTGGGTAGTCATCGGAGAGGTCCCTAGTTAGGTGGGCTACTTAGGGTATAGAGTGGAATGTCGAGTATTTACAAAAAAAGTAAATCTAGTCTACTAGGGATTACGTATATACTCGAGTTAGAAGCCGACTCGAGTATAAGCCGAGGTACCCTTTGCCTCCAAAATGGGTAACCCATGATGACTCGAGTATAAGCGCAGGGTAGAAGTTGCCTAATACCATTCAATGTAGATGTTTGGAAATACAACTCCCAGCATGCTTTGTTGCTGGGAGTTGTAGTTCCAAACACCTATAGTAGAAAGGTAGGGGGCTTCCTGTATGGCCACACCCTAGAGCCCCCCCAGTTCATTACCGTACCTGGCCAGTTTCAGTATTCATATCTCCAGTCTTCAGCTTTCATCTTTCAGTCTTCATCTCCCGTCTCATCTGCCAGTCTTCAGTCTTTCATTCAGTCTTCAGCTCTCCGCCGGTCTTCAGTCTTCAGCTCTCCGCCGGGCCGCTCGCTTGTGCAGTTCCCAGTAGTCTCGTGGCTGCGCGATGACGTCATCCGCCGGCGTGCGTGATGACATCATCGCGCACCCGCGAAGAACTACTGGAACTGCCGGCTTTCCTTCCTGAATCGCGGCGGCGCAAACTGGAATCAGGTAAGTTTTTGCTTGACTCGAGTATAAGCCGAGTCAAGGTTTTAGGTGATTTTTAAACCTAAAAACGCAGCTTGTACTCGTATACTACGGTATGTGAAGCGATTTGCATGTGTATTCTAGTTCTGGGGGTGTATGTAGTGGCGGCACGGCATTACCCACCTGAGTTCTCTTATTAAAGAGCAGTCCACCCGCCCAAAACTAATAACTTAACCCCATACTGGCCCCACTCTGTAGTGTAATAAAATCCTACCTACATCCCAGCTCACAAATGTTTCTCCTTTAATGCTCCCCCAAAGTCCCCAAAACAGGCCACAGGGAGCCAAGCAGAGTGTCCATATAGGACTCTGCCTCCGTCCCCTCCGGGGAGAAGTTGACATGCGCACTGCACCCCACTCCCTCTCTGTTTTGCAATCCCTCGCCCACCTAGATAAAAGAATTTTAGCACATAGTAGGGTTACGTTCCCCCAGCCCCAACCGCTATAAAAGATTTTTCAGAAGTCCCCCGAACTCTACTACCTTACCTTCTCCCGGCTAGTACTGAGCAGCCAGCAACCGCATCTGTGATTGTCTGCCTCTCAGCAATCAGGGATGCAGCTTGCGGTGCTGGCCCCCTGCTTGCAGTTTAATGCAAGCAGAGGCGGGGGCAGTACGGCAGAGGGAAGAAGGGAAGGTAAGTAGAGTTTGGGGGGACTTCTGAAAAATGTTATTTTTTTGGTATAGCGGTTGGGGCTGGGGGAAGGAAGGAAACCGTATACGTGCCAAAAGTATATTACAGGGGGTGACATGCCCTGGGGTTTGGTCGGGACGTTGGGTGGAATCTATCTATAGAGGGATTCTAGTATAGTTAAAGTCACCCATGTATATAATTTTTCCAAGGGGTTATTTTGGGCAAACCGTGCCGCTGCTTTGAGAGGAGGCTAAGTTCCCCTGATTATTGTTTGTAACTTCATTTACTTTATACATAGGTTTTATGTATAATAATCGATAATCCTCCCAAAGTTACAGAATGTGTGCTGTGAGCTGCCCATCCAACCCAGTATTTTGGGTTCTGCCCCAGGGTATCTGGGAGTAAGTGGGTTCTTCCAATACAGCAGAGTCTATGTTAAGGTTTTGTATTGTGGTAAATACACATACGGGTTATTCAATAAAAGTCTTATTCATTTAAAATGGTGCTAATTTGCCCAACCAATCAGATTGGTTGGGCAAATTTAACGCTTTCAAATGTTAAATAAGATCTGATTGGTTGGGGCAAAATAGCACATTTAAACGATAAGAACTTTTTGCATAACCTTAATAGTCTCTTGTGAGGATCTAAAGGCAGTGTCCACCCCCCAAACTAAAATAACCCACTACGGCCCCACAGATAGTTTAAAAAAAATCCCCTAATTACCTTCTCTCCTTATTAGGTTCCCCTGTAGTCCAGGTCCAAAGTCCAGGAAATGACGAGCAGTGTATGTCGCTTCCGGTTTTCAAAACGATCTTCTCGCCTGTGTTACTCCGGGAGGGATCGGAGACATGACGAAAAGGAGCCCCTCACTCCTCCCTCGTCTCCCTTCTGGCTTCTTCTCCTAGTGATAAATCCTTTTATATGCATGTCAGGCATACCCGGCCACCCCACAACCACAAAGTTAAAGTGAGGAAAAACGTTCAGAACCAGACCTTTACAGCGTGGCGGGGGAGGGCTGCCAGCGGTCTAATCCATTGCTGGCAGCTGCGGTTTTGATGGCTTGGCCAGCCAATCACAGCCGCTGCATGCCAGTCGGCCCCTGCTTGTATTTCGACAGGAGTGGAGCCGGACCTGAGCAAACGCTGGGACCAGGTGCTGTCAAGTCTTTGGGGTTGATTTTAAGTTTAAAATAGCGGTTGGGGGTGGGAGGTATGCACTATAATAGACATACGGGGTTGTATTGAAGGGTGGAGATTGCCTTTAAGACCCTCTCACATTCACGTTCGATCTAAAGTGGTCAGCCAGGTGGAAATCAATCTATTTTTTTCTAATTTTATACATTGGCCAATTATAGCATTTATATATCTATAACATGTTGGAAAACCAGTAGTGTACAATCACATCATATTATATCTATCTGAGTATTAGTTAACAGTAGTCCATGACAGCGTAACCCAACACATAAATTCACATTTGGGGTCAATAACATTTTATAACAGTTATAACATTTTAAACATAGTGTAATTAGAACTAGAACAAGCCGTTAGTAGGATGTATTGGGCAGTACCCTTAGGGACTGTAGGAGCGGGGTGGTATCTTGCAGCATCGCGATACCTAGATATCCTCCAGGTAGGTATTGGTTTCGCGAGTTTATGAGGTGAGAGAGAGTCTTGGGTGGGAGAATAAGGTAAAATATGGGCGTAGAATTAGAGAGGGGGGGCTGCTGATACGGTCAGCAATAAAGTTATTGGGAGGCAGATGGTTTCAGTTAAAATTATGTTGAGTATATTTTACCGTTCATCACCATCCTTTGATGTGATGGGTAGGTCAATTAACATTGAGGTCTAGCCATGCAGAAGCTTTACCTGGGGTCATTGAAAAATATAACTTTACCTTCATGGACAATCTCAGCCGGATCGGATTGGCATGGGTACTCCGTAGTGGTTGTTAAGACAGCGTTTATTTCTATGAATGTTGAGAGGATCTGGCGAACAATAAGTGACTGTTCATTTCCATTATATAATATTTGTATATGAACGTGACAGCGTTAAGTTATTTTAACTCTGCTGTAGTGTCAAGAATTCTGGCGATGAGTGGTTGAGTCTGTCTGAAATGGTTCTGTGTGCCCTCTCTATAGCATATGTGGAGGAAATGAGGGCGTCTCTGCCAAACTCAGTAGCACTTTCCAAGAAGGTGCTGTCGGATCCCTCTGGGAACCTAGAAAGTAGTTCTGTCGACGGACTTGGTTGGTTGAGGTCATCGATTTTGCTCTGTGACAAGTTGTAGTTGATTTTTAAGCGATTCCAGTTCCCTTGTTTGAGGGGGAGCTCGTGTCCTCGATAGGTTCTAACGTCCTCTGTTTCAGTTACACGTTGCGGAGCGTTAGTGCAGTCGCCACGTATAACAATTGTTATTTTAACTACTTTTATTCTATGTAGCCTGTAAGTAAGGACTGATTCTTGAATAGCAGCGAGTACCTGCGTAGTAGTGTTGGATCCGGGGAGGTTGTTGTGGTTAAGAGCCAGTGAAGGAGTACGCCAGGACGCTTGGCGCAGCATGCCGTCGTGTGTGTGGCCGGGACATGGCTTGATGGAGCTTTCAGTGCTGCTGCTTGTTTTTTACACCTGTTTTTTGGCTGGCTTTCCCCGGTTAAATGTACGGGATTATTCGGTATAAGTGTGGGAAATGGGGTCTCTGGGTTAACCTGGATAATGTTTATAGCAGGGAGCTGATCTCTGTGGGATTTCCTACTCCACTGGCTTCCTAATTTCAATGGGGGAGAGAATAGACTAACGAGGTCTAGGTTAGGGTCACTAGAAGTTTACAATCTAGGGATTTTAGCACGGAGAGTAGCAGGAGGGATCGGGTGGAGGAAGGGACACCCACCTGCACATGCAGAAAACTCTAGGAGGACGACGAGTTAGATGGCAGAAACAGATTATTACCAGAGAAAGGGGGGTTTACTCTTTCAGGTTCCTGGACTGTATAGCCAAACAGGCGGAACATGAACCATATGCTGTTGAAAAGAAAGGTAAGTGGCATTTAACACATACACAATGTTGCCGACAATTGGGGCAAATTAAATTTTGGTGAGGATGTGACATGCCCTTAAAGGAACAATCCTAAACTCCTCGCGGGAGGTTGGGTGGGTCTCAGAGGGCACGGCTCCTTTGCGGGAGAGAGAGGACCACCCAAAACGGGGATACGCGGACTCCGGGTAGGGGTGGGTACCTATGAAAACTATATTACGTCAACAACAAAACAACGTAGCACCAAAAGTATATTGTGATGACCACATTTTGGGGGGGAAAACAATGTTACAGGGATGAAACAGAAATAATTGTAGAACAAAAAGGGTGAAAAACATTATGTGACAAAAAGAAAATTGGTAGACCAAATAAGTTGTAGCGCAAGTGTGATGTTTTAGACACAAAACAAAACTAGAGAAAAACCAAGCCTACTTCTTGGTGTTTCAAAATGCAATATGTGACCAAGAGTTATTTGGAATGGTAATGGTAGAAATGGCAAGCTTTTCCTTAATCTTTGTAAAAAAAAATAAAGTGGTAAATTGTTTGCTTGCCTTTAATCCCTTCAGAAAAAATGTGTACACTGAATGACTCTCGTGCCCATAAATAATTTCCCTAGAACTCTTAAATAAGAAATTTTGGGTCTCATGTAATTACACTTCCCCTTGACAAGTGCTAATGTCATGCATACCTAAATAGTTTTGGTAAATGCGAAAACCATTTCCTTTAATCTTGTGTAAAAAAATACTACTAAGACAGGACCAGTCCAATATTCTTCTTTTGTGGGGCAGCCCACTAATCATCACGCAAGAGTCATGGCTACCAGCAGCAAAATGCAAGCGTCGCGCGTATTCATGTGTGCTACTCTGTGCGTGCGTGTGATTCACTTTTATGTTTACCCTATTGCAGCATCATTTCACTACGGTGGGAGTAATTCACTGAACTTTTGATGGAAGTAACAATAGGCACAAATGTTTAAAAGCCACAAAATTTAACAAATGATGCAGGGTTTTCAATAGAAGTCTATTGTAAAAATGGTGCATTTGCCCCCAACCAATCAGATGTTAGCTTTCACAATGTTAAACACAAGATTTGATTTGGCCGGTGCACAATAAGCACCATTTAAGACAAAAAATGTTGATGAATCTCCTGTTGGTCTACAGAAATGATTTGGTTGAAATAATTGCTCTCAGAAAATTTGGTGAACACCAATTGTAGACTGTTTATTACTAAAATGATTGGTGGGATAATTGGTTGTTACATAAAGTAAGTTGGTAAAAGAAAAGACAGACGTGTCCAACAGAAATATTTGGCAGATCAAAATACTGGTCCACAGGATAATTTGGTTGAACAGAATTGATAGACTGTTTGCAGAATTATTGTAGTGAACAAATTGTTGTTACAGAAATTTATTTGGTGAACAGAATTGATAGACTTGTTACAGAAATTATTTGATGAACATTTAGAAGAGTGTTATATAAACATAGGGGCCAGAGATAGATAGGAACCAGAAGCAGCATAGTTACCTTGCAAGCCCCACAATTTTGTAAATCCCTTTGCGAGGATTACTGAATCATCGGGCATTTTAAAGGGGAAAGCAAACAAAGCAAAATCAGTTTATATTTTTTTAAGAACAATTAAAGGGAAAAGCATGCATTCTACCATTACAACAAATGGGTGCACAAATGCATTTTAAGACAAAAAAGATGACTGTTTTTCCTTGGTCATTTTGTGTGCAAAAAACCATTACATTATACTTACAAGATGGATTTAGATCAACAAAATGTTCTTTTGCAGCCATAATGTTCTTGTCAACATTCTTGTTATACAGAATAAATTCTGTTTTCAACCACGGTTTACTTATTTTATGTCATCAAAAAAGATTATTGGTCATCAAAATGTACATTTGATTAACCATAGATAAAGCACCTTTCCATTTATAGATATTTTCATGTATTGATATACAATTTAGTTGTGTGTTCGTCTTTATTTCTGTCTTGACGGTGTGCAATTAAATATACAGGGTTAGTTCAAGTAAAAGGTTTATCGTTAAAAAGGTGCTAATTTTGCCTCCACACACAATCAGATGTTAGCTTTACAAAGGTGTAAAGAAAATCTGATTGGTTGGGGGAAATATTAGGCTACCCTTTTAACAGATAAGAACTTTGTATTGAATAACCCTGAAGGTTTCTAAAGCTTCCTGTGGTAAAACATGAGTAACTGTCCCAGAAATCGTTGTCCTTATTTGCAATATTGCTGAAAAGCGGAGTTAAAGCCTAATACCTCCCTCCCTTATTTAAGTATTCGTGAGTCTGTTGAAGGCGCTTCACCCTGCAAAACACCAGAGGCGCCTAACACTGATGATGTGTCAATAAAGTCGAAAACGGGCTGTAGTGGTGCTCGGTTTTGCATTTAGCTTGTGGAATGCTGCAAAAGCCATATTAAAACTTTTATTGAATCTCCTGTTAAATGTATATTGTACTCACTGAATTCTCTTTGTCCACCAAGTGTGTTGTTTGTTACAAAAGGAATCTGGGAACAAACGGCACCATAGACATCATAACCAGGACATAATATAAAAAGTCAACTAATGACTGCCTCTGTTTATTTTTTTGCTTCCATTTGTGTCCAGACAAAAATAAATTTGTAAATGTACCATCTACCTGTGTCAGTAGGCCACACCAGAGGATACTTATATATTCAATCTTTTTCTATCCTTCTGTGCCTGAGAGGCAGAGGACATGATCTCTGTGCTGCAACATAATGTGGCTTAGGGGCAGGAAAGGCTACGCTTCCTGTTGGATTTC
>JAACNH010003945.1:0-26433 GCA_019447015.1 Hymenochirus boettgeri
TGGACTATCCAATGGGCTCGTAACCCTGTGTCATGGACTATCCAATGGGCTCCTAACCCGTGTCATGCACTATCAATGGGCTTGTAACACCTGTGTCATGGGACTATCCAATGGGCTCCTAACCATGTCATGCACATCCAATGGGCTCGTAACCCTGTGTCATGGACTATCCATGGGCTCGTAACCCTGTTTTCATGGACATCCAATGAGCTCCTAACCCTGTGTCATGGACTATACAATGGGCTCGTAACCCGTGTCATGGACTATCCAATGGGCTCCTAACCGTTGTCATGCACTATCCAATGGCTTGTAACCCTGTGTCATGGACTATCCAATGGGCTCCTAACCCTATGTCATGCCACTATCCAATGGGCTCGTAACCCTGTGTCATGGACTATCCATGGTCTCCTAACCCTGTGTCATTGACTATCCAATGAGCTCCTAACCCTGTCATGGTCTATCCAATGGGCTCCTAACCCATGTCATGCACTATCCAATGGTCTCCTAACCCTGTGTCATGGACTATCTCATGGGCTCCTAACCTGTCATGCACTATCCAATGGTCTCCTAACCCTGTGTTATGGACTATCCAATGGGCTCAAACCTATGTCATGCACTATCCAACGGGCTCGTAACCCTGTGTCATGGACTATCCAATGTCTCCTAACCGTGGTCATGGACTATCAAATGGGCTCCTAACCCATGTCATGGACTATCCAATGGCTCGTAACTCGTGTCATGGACTATCCAATGGGCTCGTAACCCGTGTCATGGACTATCCAATGGGCTTGTAACCCTGTGTCATGGACGATCCAATGAGCTCCTAACCCTGTGTCCATGGACTAGTTCATAAGGCTCCACCACAAACCTGTGTCATGGACGATCCAATGATCTCCTCACCCTGTGTCATGGACTATTCAAGAGCTCCTAACCCTTGGTCAGGACTATCCAATGAGCTCCTAACCAGTGTGTCATGGACTAATCAAATGAGCTCCTAACCCTGTGTCATGGACTATCAATAGACTTGTAACCCTGTGTCATGGACTATTCAATGAGCTCCTAACTCTGTGTCATGGAATATCAAAATGGAGTGAACTATGGATGGTGTGCAGATTAAACAATTACAGGAAGAAGTGTTTTAATAAATCGTGTTTGGTTGTTACCTGCATATTCCAAATGAGGCCTTACCAGTGCCTTGTAAAGAGGAGAGAATAATATTTTCTCTCTCTTGATCCATTCCCCTCTTTATACAAGACAATATCTTGCTAGCTCTAGCTGTTGCTACCTGGCATTGTTTGCTACAGCTAAGTCTGTTATCTACCAGAACCCCCAATCTTTTTCCATTACAGATGCACTTAACACAGAGTTATTTATGGTGTAGGTGGCACAGGGATTATTAAATCCCAAATGCATCACCTTACATTTATCAACATTGAATCCCATCTGCCATTCTGCTGCCCATTTCATTTCCTCCGCCTTACATCATTCTGTGACATTATTTTCCGCGTTTTGGTAAATAACGAGACATTAATGATTATTCACAGATTTTCCAAATAAAATACATTTCCCCATTGAGGATCCGACTCTATGACGACATTATAGAATGGAGAATAAACTATTGTGGGTGCAGAGCGGAGCAGTTTGGGAAATTGCCCCTTGGGGAAAATACTGTCGCCCCTTTGTCCAATTGTTTTTGTAAACGAAAGTCAACGTCTTTATTCTCTTCGTGTTCGTATAAAAATCCTTTATTTCTATCCAATGAAAACAGAGTTTCCAGCTGTCTGGAGAAATTCCCATTGGAAATAGGAAGGTTATGGAGCATTGTACACGGACTGTCAGCTGTACAGGGAGATCCAACTTTCCACCTACAGATAACCCAGAGTCCATTCTGTGTTCTGGGAATAACAACATTCCTAATATGTAGCATTGCGTGTTACAATAAGGGTGGTCCGGGGGATAATAACATTCCTAACATGTAGCATTGCGTGTTACAATAAGGGTGGTCCGGGGATAATAACATTCCTAATATGTAGCATTGCATGTTACAATAAGGGTGGTCCGGGGGATAATAACATTCCTAACATGTAGCATTGCGTGTTACAATAAGGGTGGTCGGGAGATAATACATTCCTAACAGTTAGCATTGCTTGTTACAATAAGGGTGGTCCGGGGATAATAACATTCCTAAATGTAGCATTGCGTGTACAATAGGGTGGTCCGGGGATAATAACATTCTACATGTGTATTGCATGTTTACAATAAGGTGGGTGGGATAATAACATTCCTAACATGAGCATTGCGTGTTACAATAAGGGTGGTCCGGGGATAATAACATTCCTAACATGTAGCATTGCATGTTACAATAAGGTGGTCCGGGGATAATACATTTCTAACATGTAGCATTGCGTGTTACAATAAGAGTGGTCCGGATATAATAACATCCTAACATGTAGCATTGCGTGTTACAATAAGGGTGGTCCGGGGATAATAACATTCCTAACATGTAGCATGCGTGTTACAATAAGGGTGGTCGGGATATAACATTCCTAACATGTGCATGACGTGTTACAATAAAGGGTGGTCGGGGATAATAACATTCCTAACATGTAGCATTGCGTGGTTACAATAAGGGTGGTCCAGGGATAAATACATTCCTAACATGTAGCATTGCTGTGTTACAATAAGGGTGGTCCGGGATATAACATTCCTAACATGTAGCATTGTGTCTTACAATAAGGGTGGTCCGGGAGATAAAAAATTCCTAACATGTAGCATTGCGTGTTCCAATAGGGTGGTCCGGGGGATAATAACATTCCTAAATGTAGCATTGCGTGTTACAATAAGTGGTCGGGGATAATAAACATTCCTAACATGTAGTATTGCATGTTACAATAGGGTGGTCCAGGGATAAAACATTTCCTAACGTGTAGCATTGCGTGTTACAATAAGGGTGGTCCGGGGATAATAACATTCCTAACATGTAGCATTGCGTGTTACAATAAGAGTGGTCCGGATATAATAACATTCCTAACATGTAGCATTGCGTGTTACAATAAGGGTGGTCGGGGATAATAACATTCCTAACATGTAGCATTGCGTGTTACAATAAGGGGGTCCGGGATAATAACATTCCTAACATGTAGCATTACGTGTTCAA
This sequence comes from Hymenochirus boettgeri, assembly GCA_019447015.1. NCBI lineage: Eukaryota > Metazoa > Chordata > Amphibia > Anura > Pipidae > Hymenochirus > Hymenochirus boettgeri. The sequence goes on from JAACNH010003945.1 coordinate 3,158, forward strand.
TAAGGGTGGTCCGGGGATAATAACATTCCTAACATGTAGCATTACGTGTTACAATAAGGGTGGTCCGGGGATAATAACATTCCTAACATGTAGCATTGCGTGTTACAATAAGGGTGGTCCGGGGATAATAACATTCCTAACATGTAGCATTGCGTCTTACAATAAGGTGGTCCGGGGATGAATAACATTCCTAAACATGTAGTATTGCATGTTACAAAGGGTGGTCCGGGATAATAACATTCCTAACGTGTAGCATTGCGTGTTACAATAAGGGTGGTCCGGGGATAATAACATTCCTAACATGTAGCATTGCGTGTTACAATAAGGGTGGTCCGGGGATAATAACATTCCTAACATGTAGCATTGCATGTTACAATAAGGGTGGTCCGGGGATAATAACATTCTAACATGTAGCATTGCGTGTTCCAATAAGGGTGGTCCGGGGATAATAATATTCCTAACATGTAGCATTACGTGTTACAATAAGGGTGTCCGGGATAATACATCCTAACATGTATTGCGTGTTACAATAAGGGTGGTCCGGGGATAATAACATTCCTAACATGTTAGCATTGCGTGTTACAATAAGGGTGGTCCGGGGATAATAATATTCCTAACATGTAGCATTCCGTGTTACAATAAGGGTGGTCCGGGGATAATAACATTCCTAACATGTAGCATTGCGTGTTACAATAAGGGTGGTCCGGGGATAATAACATTCCTAACATGTAGCATTGTGTCTTACAATAAGGGTGGTCCGGGAGATAATAAAATTCCTAACATGTAGCATTGCGTGTTCCAATAAGGGTGGTCCGGGGGATAATAACATTCCTAACATCAGAATTGCTGTTTACAATAAGGTGGTCCGGGGATAATAACATTCCTAACATGTAGTATTGCTGTTACAATAAGGGTGTGGTCGGGGATAATAACATCCTAAGTGTAGCATTGCGTTGTTACATAAGGGTGGTCCGGGGATAATAACATTCCTAACAGTAGCATTGCGTGTTACAATAAGAGTGGTCCGGATATAATAACATTCCTAACATGTAGCATTGCGTGTTACAATAAGGGTGGTCCGGGGATAATAACATTCCTAACATGTAGCATTGCGTGTTACAATAAGGGTGGTCCGGGGATAATAACATTCCTAACATGTAGCATTGCGTGTTCCAATAGGGTGGTCCGTGGATAATAACATTCCTAACATGTAGCATTGCGTGTTACAATAAGGGTGGTCCGGGGTAAGAAAATTCCTAACATGTAGCATTGCGTGTTACATAGGGTGGTACGGGTGGGATAAAACATTCCTAACATGTAGCATTGCGTGTTACAATAAGGGTGTCCGGGGTAATAACATTCCTAACATTAGATTACGTGTTACAATAAGGGGGTACGGGGATAATAACATTCCTAACATGTTAGCATTGCGTGTTACAATAAGGGTGGTCCGGGGATAATAACATTCCTAACATGTAGCATTGCGTCTTAAATAAGGGTGGTCCGGGAGATAATAAAATTCCTAACATGTAGCATTGCGTGTTCCAATAAGGGTGGTCCGGGGGATAATAACATTCTACATGTAGCATTGCGTGTTACAATAAGGGTGGTCCGGGGATAATAACATTCCTAACATGTAGTATGCATGTTACAATAAGGGTGGTCCGGGGATAAAAACATTCTAACGTGTAGCATTGCGTGTTACAATAAGGGTGGTCCGGGGATAATAACATTCCTAACATGTAGCATTGCGTGTTACAATAAGGGTGGTCCGGGGATAATAACATTCCTAACATGTAGCATTGCGTGTTACAATAAGGGTGGTCCGGGGATAAAACATTCCTAACATGTAGCATTGCGTGTTACAATAAGGGTGGTCCGGGAGATAATAAAATTCCTAACATGTGCATTGCGTGTTCAATAATGGTGCGTGGGGGTAATAACATTCCTAACATGTAGCATTGCGTGTTACAATAAGGGTGGTCCGGGGATAATAACATTCCTAACAGGTAGCATTGGTGTTACAATAAGGGTGGTCCGGGGATAAACATCCTAACATTGTAGCATTGCGTGTTACAATAAGGGTGGTCCGGGGATAATAACCTTCCTAAAATGTAGCATTGGTGTTACAATAAGGGTGGTCGGGGATAATAAATTCCTAACATGTAGCATTGCGTGTTACAATAAGGGTGGTCCGGGGATAATAACATTCCTAACATGTAGCATTGCTTGTTACAATAAGGGTGGTCCGGGGTAATAACATTCCTAACATGCAGCATGCGTGTTACAATAAGGGTGGTCCAGGGAAATAACATTCCTACATGTAGCATTGCGTGTTACAATAAGGGTGGTCCGGATAATACATTCCTAACATGTAGCATTGCGTGTACATAAGGGTGGGCCGGGGTAATAACATTCCTAACATGTAGCATTGCGTGTTACAATAAGGTGGTCCGGGATAAAACATTCCTAACATGTAGCATTGCGTGTTACAATAAGGGTGGTCCGGGGATAATAACATTCCTAACATGTAGCATTGCGTGTTTACAATAAGGGTGGTCCGGGGATAATAACATTCCTAACTGTAGCATTGCGGTGTTTTACAAAAGGGGGTGGTCCGGGGGATAATAACATTCCTAACATGTAGCATTGCGGGTGCACATAAGGGTGGTCCGGGGGATAATAACATTCCTGTGTGTGGCTCAGTAACCCCCTAACACTATAACGGAAGTAGAATTGGCACAGTTAACATTAATCAGTATCCAAATGAAAGGTCCAAGATGGCCGTAGACCAATCAATGAGATGGTTACACAATGGTCCAGCTAGAACGTACTGTAGACCCCAGTGTCTGGCCTTCAACACAGAGAAAGGAGGAGATTCAGGTTCCAGAGACCAGACCACAGATGGAGCAATCAAATCTGTCCACATCTGGGGGAAGCTCCTTAATGAAAGAATCCAAGGTAAGATCACCAGCTGTTCGCTGTGCCAGTAAAGTGAGATATCCATCAGGACTGGTTATTGACTCGGCGCAACACGTAACGGGAAGCAGCTTCAAGGTCCCACTGACACTTTCCAGGATGCGACGACATTCTCCTTAGAGTGGTGACTACGTTATACAAACTGCTCCATCTGTAGGGGGAGATAGGAACCATGCGTATACAGTAACATAGTATTGGAGGATGTATAAAGACATACATCCATCTAGTCCAACCTTTATACCCTACCCATATGTCTGTATAACAGTTACATAGTAACACAGTATTGGGGTTGTATAAAACATACGTCCGTCTACTCCAACCTTTATACCCTACCCATAATGTCTGTATAACGGTTACATAGTAACATAGTATTGGAGGTTGTATAAAGACATACGTCCGTCTACTCAACCTTTATACCCTACCCATATGTCTGTATAACAGTTACATAGTAACATAGTATTGGAGGTTGTATAAAGAATAGTCCATCTAGTCCAACCTTTATACCCTACCCATAATGTCTGTAAAACAGTTAACATAGTAACATAGTATTGGAGGTTGTATAAAGACATACGTCCATCTAGTCCAACCTTTATACCCTACCCATAATGTCTGTATAACAGTTACATAGTAAATAGTATTGGAGGTTGTATAAGACATACGTCCATCTAGTCCAACCTTATACCCTACCCATAATGTCGTATAACGGTTACATAGTAACATAGTATTGGAGGTTGTATAAAGACATACGTCGTCTACTCCAACCTATTACCCTACCCATAATGTCTGTATAACAGTTACATAGTAACATAGTATTGGAGGTTGTATAAGACATACGTCCATCTAGTCCGACCTTATTACCCTACCCATAATGTCTGTATAACAGTTACATAGTAACATAGTATTGGAGGTTGTATAAAGACATACGTCCATCTAGTCCAACCTTTATACCTACCCATAATGTCTGTAAACAGTTACATAGTAACACAGTATTGGGGTTTGTATAAAGACTACGTCCATCTAGTCCAACCTTTATACCCTACCCATAATGTCTGTATAACAGATACATAGTAACATAGATGTGAGGTTGTATAAAGAAACATACATCCATCTAGTCCAACCTTTATACCCTACCCAATATGTCTGTATAACAGTTACATAGTAACATAGTATGGAGGTGTATAAAGACATACGTCCATCTAGTCCGACCTTTATACCCTACCCATAATGTTTGTATAACGTTACATAGTAACATGTTGGAGGTTGTATAAAGTCATACGTCCATCTAGTCCAACCTTTATACCCTACCCATAATGTCTGTATAACAGTTACATAGTAACATAGTATTGGAGGTTGTATAAAGTCATACGTCCATCTAGTCCAACCTTTATACCCTACCCATAATGTCTGTATAACAGTTACATAGTAACGTATGTATTGGAGGTTGTATAAAGACCTACGCCATCTAGTCCAACCTTTATACCCTACCCATAATGTCTGTATAACAGTTACTAGTAACGTAGTATTGGAGGTTGTATAAAGACACGTCCATCTAGTCCAACCTTTATACCCTACCCGTAATGTCTGTTAACAGTTACAAAGTAACGTAGTATTGGAGGTTGTATAAAGACATACATCCATCTAGTCCAACCTTTATACCCTACCCGTAATGTCGTATAACAGTTACACAGTAACATAGTATTGGAGGTTGTATAAAGACTACGTCCATCTAGTCCAACCTTTATACCCAACCCGTAATGTCTGTATAACAGTTACATATAACATAGTATTGGAGGTTTATAAAGACATACGTCCGTCTACTCCAACCTTACCCTACCAAATGTCTGTATAACAGTTACATAGTACATAGTTATTGGAGGTTGTATAAAGACATACGTCCATCTAGTCCGACCTTTATACCCTACCCATAATGTCTGTATAACAGTTACATAGTAACATAGTATTGGAGGTTGTATAAAGACATACGTCTCCATCTAGTCCAACCTTTATACCCTACCCATAATGTCTGTATAACAGTTACATATAACACCAGTATTGGAGGTTGTATAAAGACATACGTCCATCTAGTCCAACCTTTATACCCTACCCTAATGTCTGTATAACAGATACATAGTAAATAGTATTGGAGGTTGTATAAAGACATACATCCATCTAGTCCAACCTTTATACCCTACCCATAATGTCTGTATAACAGTTACATAGTAACATGTATTGGAGGTTGTATAAAGACTACGTCCATCTAGTCCGACCTTAACCTACCCCCATAATGTCTGTATAACAGTTCATAGTAACATAGTATTGGAGGTTGTATAAAGTCATACGTCCATCTAGTCCAACCTTTATACCCTACCCATAATGTCTGTATAACAGTTACTAGAACATAGTATGGAGGTTGTATAAAGTCATACGTCCATCTAGTCCAACCTTTATACCTCCCATAATGTCTGTATAACAGTTACATAGTAACGTAGTTATTGGAGGTTGTATAAAGACCTACGTCCATTAGTCCAACCTTTATACCCTACCCATAATGTCTGTATAACAGTTACATAGAACGTAGTTTGGGGTTGTATAAAGACATACGTCCATCTAGTCCAACCTTTATAACCCTACCCGTATGTCTGTATAACAGTTACACAGTAACGTAGTATGGGGTTGTATAAGACATACTCCATCTAGTCCAACCTTTATACCCTACCCGTAATGTCTGTATAACAGTTACACAGTAACATAGTATTGGAGGTTGTATAAAGACATACGTCCATCTAGTCCAACCTTTTACCCTACCCGTAAGTCTGTATAACAGTTACATGTAACATAGTATGGAGGTTGTATAAAGACATACGTCCATCTAGTCCAACCTTATACCCTACCCATATGTCTGTGTAACAGTTACATAGTAACATAGTATTGGAGGATGTATAAAAGACATACCGTCCATCTAGTCCAACCTTTAACCCTACCATAATGTCTGTATAACAGTTACAGTAACATAGTTTTTGAAGGTTGTTATAAAGACATACGTCCATCTAGTCCAACCTTATACCCTACCCATAATGTCTGTATAACAGTTACATAGTAACATAGTATTGGAGGTTGTATAAGACATATACTCCATCTAGTCCACCTTTATACCCTACCCATAATGTCTGATAACAGTTACATAGTAACATAGTATTGGAGGTTGTATAAAGACATACGTCCATCTAGTCCAACCTTTATACCCTACCCATAATGTCTGTATAACAGTTACATAGTAACATAGCATTGCAGGTTGTATAAAGAAATACGTCCATCTAGTCCAACCTTATACCCTACCCATAATGTCTGTATAACAGTTACATAGTAACATAGTATTGAGGTTTGTATAAGAAATACGTCCATCTAGTCAACCTTATACCCTACCCCTAATGTCTGTAATACAGTTACATAGTAACATAGTATTGGAGGTTGTATAAAGACATACGTCCATCTAGTCCAACCTATACCCTACCCAAATGTCGTATAACAGTTACATAGTAACATAGTAATGGAGGTTGTATAAAGACATACGTCCATAGTCCAACCTTTTATACCCTACCCAATGTCTGTATAACAGTTACATAGTAACATAGTATTGGAGGTTGTATAAAGACATACGTCCATCTAGTCCACCTTTATACCCACCCATAATGTCTGTATAACAGTTACATAGTAACATAGTTTGGAGGTTGTATAAAGACATACGTCCATCTAGTCCAACCTTTACCCTACCCATAATGTCTGTATACAGTTACATAGTAACATAGTATTGGAGGTGTATAAAGACATACGTCCATCTAGTCCAACCTTTATACCCTACCCATAATGTCTGTATAACATTTACAACACAGTAACATAGTATTGGAGGATGTATAAAGACATACATCCATCTGATCTCAACCTTTATCCCTACCCATAATGTCTGTATAACATTACATAGTAACACAGTATTGGAGGTTGTATAAGACATACGTCCATCTAGACCAACCTTTATACCCTACCCATAATGTCTGATAATAGTATTGGAGGATGTATAAAGACATACATCCATCTAGTCCAACCTTTATACCCACCTATAACTGTCTGTTATAACGTTTACATAGTAACATAGTATTGGAGGTTGTATAAAGACATCGTCCATCTAGTCCACCCTTTATCCCTACCCATAATGTCTGTAAAACAGTTACATAGTAACATAGTATTGGAGGTTGTATAAAGACATACGTCCATCAGTCCAACCTTTATACCCTACCCATAATGTCTGTTATAACAGTTACATAGTAACATAGTATTGGGGTTTATAAAGACAAACGTCCATCTAGTCCAACCTTTATACCCTACCCATATGTCTGTATAACAGTACATAGTAACATAGTATTGGAGGTTGTATAAAGACATACGTCCATCTAGTCCAACCTTTATACCCTACCCATAATGTCTGTATAACAGTTACATAGTAACATAGTATGGAGTTGCTATAAAGACATAACGTCCATCTAGTCCAACCTTTATACCCTACCCATAATGTCTGTATAACAGTTACATAGTAACATAGTATTGGGGTTGTATAAAGACTACGTCCATCTAGTCCAACCTTTATACCCTACCCATAATGTCTGTATAAAGTTACATCGTAACATAGTATTGGAGGTGTATAAGACATACGTCCATCTAGTCCAACCTTTATACCCTACCCATAATGTTCTGTATAACAGTTACATAGTAACATAGTATTGGAGTTTGTATAAAGACATACGTCCATCTAGTCCAACCTTATACCCTACCCATAATGTCTGTATAACAGTTAAATAGTAACATAGTATTGAGGTTGTATAAAGAATACGTCCATCTAGTCCTCCTTATTACCCTACCCATAATGTCTGTTAACATTACATAGTAACATAGTATTGGAGGTTGTATAAAGACATACGTCCATACCAGTCCAACCTTTATACCCTACCCCATAATGTCTGTATAACAGTTACATAGTAACCATAGTATTGCGAGTTTGTAGCAAAGACAACGTCCATCTAGTCCAACCTTTAACCATACCGATAATGTCTGTATAACAGGTACATAGTAACATTGTATGGAGGTGGTATACAAGACATACTCCATCTAGTCCAACCTTATACCCATACCCATAATGTGTATATAACAGCTACATAGTAACAATAGTATTGGAGGTTGTATAAAGACATCCGTCCACTAGTCCAAAACCCCCTTTTATACCCTCCTACCCATAATGTCTGTATAACGTTTACATAGTAACTAGTATTGGCAGGATTGTCTAAATACAATAACGTCCCATCTAGTCCAAACTTTTACCCTACCCATAAGTCCGTAATAACAGCTACATGTAACATAGTATGTGGAGGGTTGTATAAGACATACGCCATCTAGTCCAACCTCTTATACCCTACCCATAATTCTGTATAACGCTACAGTAACATAGTATTGGGAGGTGTATTAAGACATACGTCATCTAGTCCAACTGATACCCTACCCTAGTCTGATAACAGTTACTAGTAACATAGACTGGAGAGGTTTGTATAAAAACATACGTCCATGCTAGTTCCAACCTTTATACACCTCAAGTAATGTCGTGTATAACAGCTACATAGTAAACAATATATTGGAGTTGTAAAAGACATATAGTCCTTCCATCTAGTCCAACCTTTATACCCTACCCGTAAGTTCTGTATGACAGTTACATATAACATAGTATGGAGGTTGTATAAGACATACGTCCATCCAGTCCAACTGTATACCCCTACCCGTATGTCTTGTATAACAGTTACACCGTAACTGGTATTGAGTTGTATAAAGACATAAGGTTTCCATCCCCCATCCAACTTTATACCCTAACCCGTAATGTCTGTTATCGAACAGTTACACACTGTACACATAGTATTGTGGAGGTTGTATAAAGACATATGTCCATCTAGTCCAACTTTATACCCTACACCGTAATGTCTGTATAACATTACATAGTAAACATAGTATGGAGGTTGTATAAGGACACACGTCCATCTAGTCCAACCTTTATTTTTTTAACCCTACCCTAATGTCGTCTAACAGTAATAATAACATAGTATTGGAGGTTGTATAAAGACAAAAACGTCATCTATTCCAACCTTTATACCCTACCCATAATGTCTGTAACAGTTACCATAGTAAATAGTATTGGAGGAGTAGAAAAAAATACGTCCATCTAGTCCAACCTTTACACCCTACCCATCATGTCTGTAACAGTTACATAGTTACAAAAGTATTGGAGTTGTATAAAGACATACTTCCATCTATCCAACTTTATACCCTACCCATAATTCTGTATAACAGTTACTAGTCAAATAGTATGGTAAGTTGATTAAGAAATCTATCAATGCTAGTCAACCTCCATCCATTCAAAACATTTACACGCTCCCTTTTAACCCTACCTAACAGGTTGATTCCGTATTATATTTTAAGACCGTAATTCTCCATATTGCATGGTACCCTGTACCAGCCAGAACATCAGTATATGTATTAATACAGTAATTCTCAATATTATAATATCCTGGACCAACCAGAACACAGTAATGTATTAATTACCATGTAATTTCAATATTTATGTAGTATCCCTGTACCAAGCAGAACTACAGTATATGTATTAATACCAGTAAATTCTAAATATTATATAAATCCCCTTACCAACCGAACACAGTTATGTATCATACCAGTAATTCTCAATATTATATAGAATCCCTGTACCAACCAGAACTACAGTATATGTGTCAAATAACCAGTAATTCTCAACTATTATATTATCCCTGTACCCAGAACTACGTATATGTATTAAGAATCCATAATTCTCATACTTATATAGTATCCCTGTTACAACCAGAACTACAGGATATGTATTAATCCAGGTAATTCTCAATATTATATAGACATCCCTTACCAACCAGAACTACAGTATATGTATCAATACAGTATTCTCATTTATATGAGAATCCCTTGTACCAACCAGAATACAGTTAATATGTAATCATCCAGTAATTCCAAGATATATATAGTTCGTCTGTACAACCAGAACTACAGTATATGTATTAATACCACGTATTCTCAATATTAGTTGTATCCCTGTATCAACCAGAACTACAGTATACATGTATTAATACCAGTAATTCTCAGTATTATATAGTATCCCTATACCAACCAGAACAACTGCACTGTCTAAGTTAAACTATATGGCAGTTTCCACCCATATGTATGAATATAAATATACAGATAAAGATCTCTCCAAGCAGAAGGTAAGCTTTATAGCAAATAATACACACGGTTGTAAATTATAAGGATATTAGAAGTCACTGAGGAGTTCTGTGTCTATATAAAGGTACAAGGACACAGACGGAGTTATACAGGGAACCTGGGTACCACTCATGTATTATAAGGGATAATGTATCCCCCTACTGTAAATTTTATAAGGATATTAGAAAGTCACTGAGGAGTTCTGTGTCTCATATAAGTACAAGGACACAGGATGAGTTATACCAGGGAACTTCTGGGTACCACTCATGTATATAAGGATAATGTATCCCCTACTGTAATTATAAGGATCTAGAATCACTGAGGATTTCTGTGGTCTATATACAGGTAAAGGCACCCAGACGAGTTAATACAGGGAACTCTGGGTACACTCATGTATTATAAGGGATAAGTATCCCCTACTTAAATTATAAGGAATTAGAGTCAATGAGGAGTTCTGTGTCTTTATTAAGGTACAAGGACACAGACGTGAGTTTACAGGGAAACTCTGGGTACCACATCATGTTTTATAGGGATAATGTATCCCCCTACTTTAATTTTAAGGATATTGAAGTCACTGAGGAGTTCTGGGTCTTAGATAAAGGTTACAAGGACACAGTGACGAGTTATACAGGAACTCGGTGGGCAACCAAAAAAAAAAACTCGCGCACTCTGTATTATAAGGGATAATGTCTCCCTACTGTAAATTATTAAGGATAGTAGAGTCACTGAGGAGTTCTGGGTTACTCTATAAAGCTACAGGACACAGACTGAGTTATACAGGGAATTCTGGGTACCACCCATGTATTGAAGGGAAAGTGTATCCCCTACTGTAAATTATCATGATATTAGAAGTCACTGATGAGTTCTTGTCTATTAAAGGTAACAAAGGACACAACTGAAGTTAACAGGAGACTCTGGGTACCAACTCATGTATTTAAAGGATAATGATCCCCTACTGAAATTCCTGAGGATATTAGAAGTCACTGATGTTATGTGTCCTATTCTAAAGGTCAAGACACATACTGAGTTTTATACAGGGAACTCTGGAACCACTCATGTATTATAAGGATAATGTTCCCCCACTTGTAAATTATAAGGATTAGAAGTCACTGAGGAGTTCTGTGGTCTATATAAGGTACAAGGACACGCGACTGAGTATACAGGGAACTCTGGGTACCACTCATGTATTATAAGGATAATGTTCCCCTACTGTAATTAAAGGATATTAGAAGTCCACTGAGGGTTTCTATGTCCTATTAAAGTGTACAAGGCACAGACGGACTGATTTATACAGGGAACTCTGGGTACCACTCATTTAGTATAAGGCATAATGTATCCCCTACTGTAAAATTATATGGATTTAGAAGTCACTTGAGGAGTTCTGTGTCCATATAAGGTACAAGACACAGACTGAGTTATACGGAACTCTGGTTTACCACTCATGTATATAAGGGATAAGTTATCCACTACTGTAAATTATAAGGATATAGAATGGTCACTGAGAGTTCTATGTCTATATAAAGGTACAAGACACAGACCTGGAGTTCTACAGGGACTCGGTACCACTCAGTATAAGGCTAATGATCCATCCCCTACTTAATTATAAGGTATTAGAAGTCCACTGAGGATTTCTGTGTCTATTAAAGGTACCAAGGACAACAGACTGAGTATATCCAGGAACTCTGGTACGCAACTACATGTATTATAAGGGATAATGTAGTCCCTACTGTAATTATAAGGTATTAGAAGTCACTGAGAGTCTGTGTCTATATAAAGGTCCGAGACACAGACTGAGTTATACAGGGAACTCTGGTACCCACTCATGTATTATAAGGGATATGTATCCCCTACTGTAAAATTATAAAGGATATTAGAAAGTCACGAGGAGTTTCTGTTATACTTATAAAGGTACAAAGGACACAGGACCTGAGTTACAGGGAACTCGGGTACCACTCATGTATTAATAAGATAATGTTCCCTACTGTAAAATTATAAGGATATTAGAAGTACTGAGAGAGTTTCTTGTGTCCCATATAAAGGGTAAGAAGGAAACCAGACTGATTATACGGAACTTCTGGGACCCACTCATGTATATATAAGTGATATGTTTCCCCTACTGTACTTAGAAAGGATATAGAAGTCCACTGACAGTTTGTGTATATATAAAGGTACAAGGACACAGACTGAGTTTATACAGGGAAAAACTTGGGTAACCACTCATGTATTATAAGGGATAATTATCCCCTACGATAAGTATAAGGATATGAGAAGTCACTGAGGAGGTCTGTGTCTATATAAAGGTCAAGGACACAGACCTGAGTTATACAGGGACATGCTGGTACCACTCATTGTATATACAGGGATAATGTATCAACCCTACTGATAATGTATAAGGATTGAAGTCCTGAGGAGTTCTATTGTCTAGTATAAGGTACAAGGACACAGACTGAAGCTTATCAGGAACTCTGGGTTACCACTCATGTTATTATAAGGTGATAAGTATCCCCTACTGATAATTATAAAGGATATTGAATCACTGAGGAGTCTGTGTCTATATAAGGTACAAGGACACAGACTGAGCTATACAGGAACTCTGGTTACACCCTGTATTATAAGGATAATGTATCCCCTACCGTAAATTATAAGGATATTAGAAGTCACTGGAGGAGTTCTGTGTCCATATAAAGGTCAAGGACACAGACTGAGTTATACAGGGAACTCCGATACCACTATGTTTATAAGGGATAATGTATCCCCTACTGTAAATTATAAGGATGTTAGAAGTCACTGGGAGTTCTGTCTAGATGCTAAATGTACAGTATGGACACGTACTGAGTTATTACAGGAACTCTGGGTAACCACTCATGTATTATAATGGATTAATGATCCCTACTGTAAATTATACAGTTATAGAAGAGTCATTTGGGAGTTCTGTGTCTATATAAAGTACAAGGAAACAGACTGAGTTATACAGGAACTCGTGGTAACACTCATGTAATAAAGGGATCATGACCCCTACTGTAAATTAAAGGGATATAATAGAAGTAACCTGAGGAGTTCTGTGTACCATATACAAGGTACCAGGAAACACCGACTGAGTTATAACAGGGAAACTCTGGGTACCACTCATTTATTGATTAAGGGATATGTATCCCCTACTGTAATTATAAGGATATTAGAAGTCCACTGAGGAGTTCGTGTCTATATAAATGTACAAGGACACAGACTGGTATACAGGGACATCGGGTACCCTCATGTATGAATAAGGATAATGTATGCCTACTGCACATTATAAGGATATTAGAAGTCACTGGAGGAGTTTCTGGTTTATTAAAGTATAATGGTCATAGTGGACTACATACCTATATTTATCCCGTTACCCGAATAAAGAATATAAAGAATGTTAATCATAAACCAGGATGTTTAGAACAGGTGACAGCTGGGTAATTGATTTCCCATAATCCCTAGTAGTTGTACAGATGATGCCGTTTGGGGAGGGGTTTCTATAGGAAGATGTGATTGGGTCAGTATGTTTGGGGGATTTACTTACCTTGAGAACCTGGATGGCGCGTCCAATATCCCCTGAATTGTTCCGCAGGGCATCCCGACTCTCCTCTGTGGTGACGCCATGGACTCGCTCCTTCCACCTGGGGATAAAAACACGGTTATAATCAAGTTGGTGGGGTGGTCCCAGTGTCCTAATGGCGATAAAAAGCCACCAGTTTAGGGACATGAACAGAACATTTATAGCTCCTGTTGGAGTTGCCATATTGATTCCCAGTAAAGGCCCAAGAGAGATAAGGGTCAGGTAAACATGGGCCCTGCTAGTTCACTTTCTTCTCTGAATGATGAAAAGTATATTTACAACATTCATTATTTTCAAACTACAGATGGCGCTGTTGTATTGCAGTCTATAGAGACTGGCATAACCCAATGTCTGTTAATATAATCAATGTCTAACTGAGTGTATGGCCAGTCATTAGTCCCGCTCGGCAGCAGGTGGCAGTCTCCACCCCATGTGCACACAGTCAAACTATAACTATAGGGTTTATTACAGAATGGAACTAGAAAGGGAAAGTTTAAGTATACATTTTGTAAGGTTATGTGGTTGTTTGCTGCTGCAGATTTTAAACTCAATAATGCCAATGTTGAGGACATTGTTTGTTTTTTACTTACCTTTAAATATGGTCGTCACAGGAATTAAAGCAGGGAGTTGGTGTTTGGCAAAAAAAAAACTTATTATTATTCATCAAAATTTTATTTTGACTATAGTTACCCTTTAAGTATGCCACAAATGGTGGGTAGGTCAGTAAGTGTTATGTACCTGTGTCAGGTTGGGGGGTAGTAAAAACTTACCTTTTCTTGATTATTGGTCAAATTTATTTTTTGACTTAGTTACCCTTTCACTATGGCTGCCACAGTACTTGATAATTATCAGTAGGTGTGTGTGTACCGTGTTCAGGTTGGGGGGTTTAAAAAAACCAAACTTTTTTGCGAATGGTCTCAAAATTAGTTTTTTTTGAGTTTAGTTACCCTTTAAGTATGGCTGCAACAGTAATGGAGGGGAAGGTCAGTAGGTGGGTGTACCTGTTTTATGTTGGGGGTTTAAAAAACAAACTTTCTTGATGATAAATCAATTTTTTTTTTTTACTATAGTTACCCTTTAAATATAGCTACCATAAAAATGGAAGGGTAGGTCAGTAGGCATGTGTACCTGGATCAGGTTGGAAATTAAAGATTTTTTTTATTATAGATCAAAATTTAAGTATGGCTGCCACAGAAATGAAAGGGTAGGTCAGTAGGTGGGTGTACCTGGGTCTGTGTGGGGGGTTGGGGGTATCAACCATTGTATTTAATTCCAGATGAAAAAACTATTTTGAAATATCCACATTGAGGATTGTTACCATTATAGTCGTATGGGAAAACATGCCATCGCGGAAATTCGTAGATCACGCCTGATACGCTTCCGCCGATTCCTTAGCTAGAAGATAGCACAACTTCTCCGTATATGCCCGCACGTCGTCCTAACCGCATTTCCATGCTCTAGCTCAAAATCTGTGGGAGGAAAAAGATTAAACACGGTCCAAAAAAAGGGGAAGAGATAAAACGAGAAGAAAAGGAAGAAGAGAGAAGACGGAGGTGGCCGGTCAAGCCACACTCCACCTAAGAACCGTCGTATCGCATGAAGGTTCTCAATATCAACAAAAAGAGTATGGTTCTGTTGTAAAAAAAGGGCAACAACCCAACAAGACCAAAGAAAAGAAAGAAAATAAAATCCAATAATAACCCACCCACGTACAGAGGCATCATCTATAGGTTCCTTTCCTAGGTAATGTATTCAAGATAATGCTGATTAGTTGAAGACGTTCGCTAGTCATCCCCACTAACACAGAGCTGAGAAACATCCCCCACTAACACAGAGCTGAGAACATCCCCATCTAGCACAGAGCTAGGAACATCCCCACTAGCACAGATGCTGAGAACATCCCCACTAGCACAGAGCTGAGAAACATCCCCACTAGCACAGAGCTGAGAACATCCCCACTAGCACAGGCTGAGAACATCCCCACTAGCAACAAGAGAACACCCTAGCGACGAACATCCCCCACTAGCACAGAGCTGAGAACTCCCCAACTAGCCAGAGCTAGAACATCCCCACTAGAACAAGAGCTGAGAACATCCCCACTAGCACAGAGCTGAGAACATCACCACTAGCACAGAGCTGAGAACATCCCCACTAGCAACAGAGCTGAGAACAATCCCCAAACTAGCACAGAGCTGAGAACATCCCCACTAACACATAGTGAGAACATCTCGCAGACATCTGCCCGAGGCAACTAGCACAAGCCGCGAGAACATCCCCACTAGCACAGAGCTGAGAAACATCCCACTAGCACGAGCTGAGAACATCCCCACTAGCACCAGAGTTGATCCATAGACTGAGTAGCATCCCACTAGCACGAGAGCTAGAACACTCCCCACTAGCACAGAGACTGAGAACATCCCCACTAGCCAGAGCTGAGAACATCCCCACTAGCACAGAGTGAGAAACATCCCCACACTAGCACAGAGCTGCGAACATCCCACAGCACAGAGCTGAGAAAATCCCACTAGCACAGAGCCGAGAACATCCCCCTAACACAGAGCGGAACATCCCACTAGCCGCCCAACAAGCGAGAACACTGCAAGAGCCTGAGAAACCCCACTAGCACGAGCAGCGAGAACATCCCACTAGCACAGAGCCGGAGAACATCCCCACAGCACAGAGCCGAGAACATCCCCACTAGCAAACCGAGCCGGAACATCCCACTAGCACAGAGCCGAGAACAACCACCCCACTAGCACAGAGCGTTAGAAATACTCCCCACTAGCACAGAGCGTGATAACATCCCACTAGCACAGAGTGAGAACATCCCCACTAGCACAGAGCGAGAACATCCCCACTTAGCACGAGCTGAAACATCCCACTAGACAGAGCTGATGAAGAACATCCCCACTAAACACAGAGCTGAGACATCCCCACTAAAACACAGAGCCGAGAACATCCCCACTAGCCAGAGGCTGAGAACATTCCCCACTGCCAGATGGTGAGAACCATCCACTTAACACAGAGCTGAGAACATCCCACTAGCACAGAGCTGAGAAAATCCCCCACTAACACAGAGCTTGAGAACATCACCATCAACACAGAGCTGAGAACATCTCCCACTAGCACAGAGCGGAGAACATCCCCCACTAACACAGAGATGAGAACATCCCCACTAGCACAGAGGCGAAGGCTAAAGAAATGAAACATCTCAGAGGAGCCTTAACTAAAACTTGTGGGATATCCAGACTGGGGCCTTTGTCAAAAGAATAGAAGGAAAGAAAAGAAAAGAATACCAACAGGAAGGGAGGAAAAAGCAAGACAGGAGCGAAAGAACATGGTCATCCCATATGTAGCAGGGGTCTCCGAGAATTAACAAGAATTTTCAAAAAACATCGTATCCTGTCTGCTTTAAAACCGAACAACACTACTGAGGCAGCAATTGGTACATCCGAAAGACCCCAAACCAAACACACAAGAAAAGCAACATCATATATGCCGTTGCAGTGCAGTGGGGAAGAATGCTATGATTTGTATGTGGGGGAAGACCCAAACAGCAACGGCATCAACGTATGGCCCAGCCACAGAAGAGCCAATTCCTCGGGTCAGGACCTTCAGCCGTGTATCTGATCTTAAGGATAAAGGACTCTACCTTGAAGATTGTAATGTTACAATTTATACTGGCGAAGGAAGGTGACTGTTCAAGAGAGGTGTTAAGAGGCCATTTATGTGAAACTGAAAGAAACAAGCCTAAATAGAGGTGGGGGGGTTGACACAACTGTTGCATGTACAATGCTGTTTAAACCCGTACTCGGGGCGTTCCTTAACACCTCTTAGCCACTATCTAATCACACCCTTAACACCTGGCTGTGATATGGCTAATTGGGATGGTCCCAGGGGTAAATATTGCCACAGATTCTTGTCCAAGTCAGTCTGAATGAGAGATCAGTCGGAGACTAGCGAAACGTCTTCAACCAACTAAAATTCAAGTCCAGTTCATCTAATTGAAATACAACAGATTGACCAATCTAATATATCAGATTTCTTAGTGGAGGTTTCTCGGGTGCTAACTGAAATGGCACTGCCAGTGGATCTGAATCCAGAAAAATCTGAAATCCAACACGCCACTGGTCTAAACAACAATGGTGTGTATGCAAAAAACGGCACAATGCGTTATGACCAGTAATGCGAGGGGATTTCATATTTTTCTGCAATCTAATGTATCACAACAATACAATACAATTCCCATTGTTGTTGATATTTCCTTAATTGTGATCCTGCCCTTCATATGGATAAATGGAAGAAATTCCGTGCAATTAGACGGTAAGGTAATAATGGTAATTATGTTAATAAAGGAATGGCTCGTTTATCTAAGGACAGGGAAGGCTGTTTCATTACAATTCGAATGAGCATTAAGCAATGTGAACTGCTATAAAGTAAACACACACCCCATACAATATAGTGCGGGTATAATAAATAGAAAGGGAAAGGGTAAACTTTGAATTTGGCATTTTGGAAGGGAATTTGTGTGTTTGTGCTGCAGATTTTAAAACTCAATACGGGCCAATGATGGGACATTGTTTTTGTTTTTTATACCCTCAAATATGGCTGTACATTAATTAAAGGTAAGGTCAGTTGGTGAGTGTCTTGTGTGTTGTGGGGGATTTAAAAGACAACTGTTTTGAATATTGGTCAAAAATGGTTTTTGTACTATACCCTTGGAAATGTATGCTGCCTTGGAAATGGTAGGGTAGGGGTCTGTAGGTGTGTGTACCTGGATCAGGTTGGAAATTTAAAAAAAACAAACTCTTGATTATGATCAAAAAAAATATTGACAAGAATTTTTTTTTTCTACTTAGTTACAATTTAAGTAGGGCTGCCACAGTAATGGATAGTAGATCAGTAGGTGTGTGTACCTGGTGGGTTGGGGGTTATTTAAAAAACAAAACTTTTTTGATGATTGGTCAAAATTGTTTTTTTGAGCTAGTACCCTAAGTATGACTGCAACATTAATGGGAGTGTTATGTCAGTAGGTGTGTGTACCTGGGTTGGTTTGGGGTTAAATAAAACAAACGTTGTGATGATTGGTCAAAATTAGATTTTTGTACTTTAGTTACCTTTGAGTAGGGCTGCAAAACAGTAATGGAGGGGTATGTTTGGGGTTATGTATTTTGATTTTGGTCACAATTTAGTTACCTTCAGGTATGGCTACCACAGTAATAGATAGTAGATCAGTAGGTGTGTGGACCTGGTCGGTCGGGAGTTAAAAAAAAACAAACTTAAAGGGTTGATGATTGTCACAATTGTTTTTTAAAGTTACCCTTTAAATATGGAAGGTAGGTCAGTAGGTTTGTGTACCGGGTCTGGTTGAGGGGGTATGTCTTTTTTGTTTTACAAACCATAAATCTAACTTTATTGCGAAGGATAATCACAACATCTTTTTACTTATTACCTTTAAGCATGACTGCAGGGAAGGGTAGGTCAGTTGGTGTGTGTACCGTGTCTATGGGAGGGTTGGGGTATAGCGTTTGTTTTTTGTATTTTTATGACCAGGGGAGGAATAGAGGGAGCAGGAGTAGCAACATCAGGGGGGCCAGGAGCCATCTTTTTATTTTTCTTATGGCAATAGAGGCATCTTTCTGTGATGAAGGCACGGATAGGGCACTATCAAGAGTTTGATGGGGGCCCAGTAATCCCATAGTTACGCCACTGTGTATGACCATGAAACAAACTGTTTTGAAATATCCACATTGGGATTGTTACCATATAGTCTATGGGAAAAAAAATGTCCGGAATTCGCCGATAACGCAGAACGTTTCCGCGGATTCCTTAGCTAGAAGATAGCACACTTCTCTATTGTCCCCGCACGTCTGGACCGAATTCATGTCTCTAGCTCAAAAACTGTGGGAGGGGACGGTCCAAAACAAGCGGAAGAACCTAAAACGGAGAAAAGAAGAAAAAGAAGAAGAAAATAGAAAGAACAGGGAATTTGGCTTTTCAAGATAGATAATATAAATTTTCCATAAACATCAGGAAAAAGCGTGTATTTCTTCCCTGTCAGTAGAGGGCGCCAGTTAGTGGTGGTAATTCAATTTCAAGGTACAGTGCACTGGGTAAGCAGCTGTACATTATCATATACAGAGTATGCAAACAAGGGGAGAAGTGCAATTTATACAGATAACTATAGTTCAAATGTCAAAAAAATCAGGCCTGAAAGCCACCGTGTGATCACTATTTATTAAACACTGGTATGGTGAGTGCGACCTTCTGGACTATACTATACTATACTATTGTACTTCCTGTCATACTGGACTGATATGTACTATACTACCTGTACTGTACTATACTGTACTTCCTGTAGGTACTGATACTATGTCTATAAGGTACTATATCTGTACTATACTATACGGGTAAGGATACTTGTATACTATACTATACTGATCCTGTACTATCCTGTATATACTGTACTATAAGGACTATACGATCCTGTACTGTACTAGACTGTTACGTGCCCTGTTGACGGGTACTAGACTATTCGTAATGTCTACTATACTATACTAGACTGAACGGGACTTATACTATACTATACTAGATCTATCCTGTACTAGCCTGTATATACTGTACATACTGCTGACTATACTATCCTGTACGTATTAACGTACTTCCTGCTACTTTATACTATTCTATACTGTACTATACTATACATACTATACTTGTTACTGTACTATACTAGACCTATTAATATCCTGTACATACTGTACTATACTACCGGTAATGTACTATACTGGACTGTACCTATTACGATTCTATAATGTACTATACTATATATTACTTATACGGATACTGCTACTTGTACTTCTACGTACTTATTACTATTCCTGTACAATACTTATACTAGACTATCCTGTACTTACTGTACTGTATTATACTGTACTATACTGTTACTGTACAATCTGTACTATATTTACTGTACTCTACTAATACTGTACGGATACTGTACTGTACTATACGGTACGTCTAGACTATACTATCTGCTACTATACTATACTGTACTGTACTATAACATAGTGTACTTACTATACTCGTACTATCCTGTACTGTATTGGACTATACTGTACTATACTATACTGTACTGTACATATACTATACCTAGACTGTACTATACTATCCTGTACGGTACTATACTATATTACTGTACTATACTATCATGTACATATACTATACTGTATATATCCGATACTGTACTATACTGTACTATACTGATCTAATCTGGTCTACAGAGTCACAATTCCGCCAACCCCTTATCAATTTAGTTATAATGTATCTAATCTGTCGACATAGTCAAATCCTCAATTCCCCGATTAAATAGTGATAAATTATATATAGTCTTACATAGTCATTCCTCACAATCCCCTTACTAATATAGTTAGAAGGTATATAAATCTGTATACATAGTCAATATCCTTCATTCCCCTGTGATTAAGTATATTTATAATGTATCTTAATCTGTTACATTAGTCAATATCCATCCCATTGTTTTTCCACATTATTAATATAGTATAATGTATCTAATCTGTATAACAGCGGTACAATCTCCTCCATCCCTTTATTCTATAGTTATAATGTATCTAATCTGTCTACATAGTCATATCCTCCAGTCCCCTTATTTAATATAGTCTATAATGTATCTAATCTGTCTACATAGTCAATATCCTCCATTCCCTTATTAATTATAGTTACAATGGATCTATCGGTCTACATAGTCAATATCCTCCATTCCCTTATTAAATAGTTATAATGTATTCTAATATGTCTACATAGTCAATCTCCTCCAATCCCCTTAGTAATATAGTATAATGTATCTTAATCGTCTAAATAAGTCAATATCTCCATTCCCCTTATTACTAAGTTATAATTGTATTAATCTATCTACATAGTAATACCATTCCCTTTATTAATATAGTTATAACAGGTATCTAATCTGTCTAACAAGTCAATATCCTCCTACCCGTATTAATATAGTGATAATGCATCTAATCTGTCCTACATAGTCGAAATATCCTCCATTTACCTTATTTAATATAGTTTATAATGTATCTAATCTGTATACACCAGTCAATATCCTCCATACTCTTATTTAATATAGTTCTAATGTATCTAATTTGTCTACACAGTCAATATCCGCCATTCCCCTTATTAATATAGTATAAGGATTAATCTGTCTACACTGTCAATCTCCTCCATTCCCTATTAATATGTTATAAGGTATCTAATCTGTCTGACTAGTCAATCTCCTCAATTCCCCTTATAATATAGTCATAATGTATCTAATCTGTCTACTAGTCAATATCTCCATTCCCTGATTAATATAGTTATAATGTATCCTAATCTGTCTACATAGGCAATCTCATCAATTGCACCTTTTAATATATTAATGTAATCTAATCTGTCTGCATAGTAAATATCCTCATTCCCCTTTATTAATATAGTTATAATGTATCTAATCTGTATACACGGTTACAAGATCCTCATTCCCACTTATTAATATAGGTATAATGTATCTAATCTGGTTACATAGTCAATCTCCTCCATTCCCCTTATTCAAATATAGTTATAATGTATATAATCTGGCTACATAGTCACTATCCTCCAGTGCCCCTTATTAATTAGTTAATAATGTATTAATCATGTCTACATGTTCAAATATCCTCCATTCCCTTATTAATTATAGTTATAATGTATCTAATCTGTTCTACATGGTCAATTCTCCATTCCACTTATTAATATGGTATTGTATCTAATCTGTCTACATAATCATATCTCCATTACCCTTATAAAATATAGTTATAATGTAATCTAATCTGTTACATAGTCAATCTCCTCCCATTCCCCTTATTAATATAGTTATAATGTATCTATATGTATACATAGTACACAATCTCCTCCAGTTCCCCTTATTAATATAGTTATAATGTATTAATCGGTTACATCGTCCAATATCCTCCTTGCACCTTTATTAATTATAGTTATAATGTATCTAATCTGTCTACATAGAAATATCCTCCATTCCCCTATTAATATAGTTATAATGTATCTAAGCTGTCACATCTGGCATATCCCCCATTCCCCTTATGAATTAGTTATAATTATCTAATCTGTTACAAGTCAATATCCTCCATTCCACTGATTAATAGTTATAATGTATTTAATCTGTAGCTGACATAGTCAGATCCCCATTCCCCTTATTAATATAGTTATAATGTAATCTAAGTCTGTCTACATAGTCACTATCCTCCATTCTCCTTATTTAATATAGTTATAATGTATTAATGTCACAAGTCAATTCCTCCATTACCGTATTAATAAGTAAATGGATCTA
>JAACNH010003946.1:0-26422 GCA_019447015.1 Hymenochirus boettgeri
AGTCATGTTATGTTTCTCCCTGTTTAACTGCATTATATACAGAACGTGTGATCCAACCAGGGACCTATCACTGATATTCCTATCACTAGAAGGTATCACACACTTTACCAGGGGATGGAGACAGATTGAGTTCTATTAACATTAGATCACACTGTTCTAGTCACATGTTATGGTTCTCCCTTTCATACTGATTATATACAGAACAGTGTGATCCAACCAGGGACCTATCACTGATATTCCTATCACTAGAAGGTATCACACACTTTACCAGGGGATGGAGACAGATTGAGTTCTATTAACATTAGATCACACTGTCTAGTCACATGTTATGTTTCTTCCCTTTTATACTGATTATATACAGAACATGTGATCCAACCAGGGACCTATAACTGATATTCCTATCACAGAAGTGTATCACACCACTTTACCAGGGGATGGAGACAGTTGATTCTATTAACATTAAATCACACGTTCTAGTCAATGTTATGTTTCTCCTTTTATACTGATTATATACAGAACAGTGTGATCCAACCAGGGACCTATCACTGATATTCCTATCACTAGAAGGTATCACACACTTTACCGGGGAGGAGACAGTTGAGTTCTATTAACATTAAATCACACTGTTCTAGTCACATGTTATGTTTCTTCTTTTATACTGATTATATACAGAACAGTGTGATCCAACCAGGGACCTATCACTGATATTCCTATCACTAGAAGGTATCACACACTTTACCAGGGGATGGAGACAGGTTGAGTTCTATTAACATTAGATCACACTGTTCTAGTCACATGTTATGATTCTCTTTATACTGATTATATACAGAACAATGTGTATAACCAGGGACCTATCACTGATATTCCTATCACTAGAAGGTATCACACACTTTACCAGGGGATGGAGACAGATTGAGTTCTATTAACATTAGATCACACTGTTCTAGTCACATGTTATGTTCTCCTTTTATACTGATTATATACAGAACAATGTGATCTAACCAGGGACCTATCACTGATATTCCTATCACTAGAAGGTGTCACACACTTTACCAGGGGATGGAGACAGATTGAGTTCTATTAACATTAGATCACACTGTTCTAGTCACATGTTATGTTTCTCCTTTTTATACTGATTATATACGTAATACAGAACAGTGTGATCCAACCAGGGACCTATCACTGATATTCCTATCACTAAAGGTGTCACACACTTTACCAGGGGTGGAGACAGATTGAAGTTCTATATACATTACACCCACTTTCTAGTCACATGTTATGTTTCTCCCTTTTATACTGATTATATACAGAACAATGTGATCTAACCAGGACCTATCACTGATATTCCTATCACTAGAAGGTGTCACACACTTTACCAGGGATGGAGACAGATTGAGTTCTATTAACATTAGATCACACTGTTCTAGTCACATGTTATGTTTCTCCCTTTCATACTGATTATAATCAGAACAGTGTGATCCAACCAGGGACCTATCACTGATATTCCTATCACTAGAAGGTATCACACACTTTACCAGGGGATGGAGACAGATTGAGTTCTATACATAGATCACACTGTTCTAGTCACATGTTATGGTTCTCCCTTTTATACTGATTATATACAGAACAATGTGATCTAACCAGGGACCTATCACTGATATTCCTATCACTAGAAGGTGTCACACACTTTACCAGGGGATGGAGACAGATTGAGTTCTATTAATATTAGATCACACTGTTCTAGTCACATGTTATGTTTCTCCTTTTTATACTGATTATATACAGTATATACAGAACAGTGTGATCCAACCAGGGACCTATCACTGATATTCCTATCACTAGAAGGTGTCACACACTTTACCAGGGGTGGAGACAGATTGAATTCTATATACATTACACCTCACTTTTCTAGTCACATGTTATGTTTCTCCCTTTTATACTGATTATATACAGAACAATGTGATCTAACCAGGGACCTATCACTGATATTCCTATCACTAGAAGGTGTCACACACTTTACCAGGGGATGGAGACAGATTGAGTTCTATTAACATTAGATCACAACTGTTCTAGTCACATGTTATGTTTCTCCCTTTCATACTGATTATAATCAGAACAGTGTGATCCAACCAGGGACCTATCACTGATATTCCTATCACTAGAAGGTATCACACACTTTACCAGGGGATGGAGACAGATTGAGTTCTATTAACATTAGATCACACTGTTCTAGTCACATGTTATGGTTCTCCCTTTTATACTGATTATATACAGAACAATGTGATCTAACCAGGGACCTATCACTGATATTCCTATCACTAGAAGGTGTCACACACTTTACCAGGGATGGAACAGATTGAGTTCTATTAACATTAGATCACACTGTTCTAGTCACATGTTATGTTTCTCCTTTATAACTGATTATATACAGAACAGTGTGATCCAACCAGGGACCTATCACTGAATTCCTATCACTAGAAGGTGTACACACACTTTACCAGGGGATGGAGACAGATTGAGTTCTCTATTAACATTAGATCACACTGTTCTAGTCACATGTTAGTTTCTCCCTTTTATACTGATATATACAGAACAGTGGATCAACCATGGACCTCTAACTGATATTCCTATCACTAGAGGTATCACACACTTTACCAGGGATGGAGACAGGTTGAGTTCTATTAACATTAAATCACACTGTTCTAGTCACATGTTATGTTTCTCCTTTTATACTGATTATATACAGAACAATGTGATCTAACCAGGGACCTATCACTGATTTATCACTTCTATCACTAGAAGTTCACACACTTTACCAGGGGTGGAGTCAGATATGATCTTATTAACATTAGATCACACTGTTCGTACCATGTCTGTATTTTCTCCTTTTATACTGATTATAACAGAACAATGTGATTCTAACCAGGGACCTATCACTGATATTCCTATCACTAGAAGGTGTCACAACACTTTACCAGGGGAACAGATTGATTTTTATTAACATTAGAACACACTGTTCTAGTCACATGTTATGTTTCCCTTTTATACTGATTATATACAGAACAGTGTGATCCAACAGGGACCTATCACTGATATTCCTATCACTAGAAGGTGTCACCACACTTTACCAGGGGTGGAGACAGATTGAGTTCTATATACATTACACCTCACTTTTTAGTCACATGTTATGTTTCTCCTTTTCTATTGATTATATACAGAACAATGTGATCTAACCAGGGACCTATCACTGTATTCCTATCACTAGAAGGTGTCACACACTTACCCGGGGATGGAGACAGATTGAGTTTTAAATTAGATCACACTGTTCTAGTCACATGTTATTTTTAGGTGGAGTACTTGATCTTATGTCATTATACAATCTAGATTTAGAATATAGTGGCCAATCCTGCAATTAGTAATCCTATTACTGCATTGCGATGTAGAATGGTTGCACCTCCATTCAAAATGTTCTATAAGGGTATCTCCACCCACAAACCTAAAATTTTAATATTAAGACCCCCCAATCCCGTAATGCTGCTTTTAAAATTACTAACCGGACCTAATGTTCCTACCTTCCTTTGTTCCTCCGTACATGGAAGAGCAGAAGGGATGAGGCTTGGACAGCACAACCGTGATGAATGGCCATTCGGACAATAGCTGTGCTTGTGTATGTGTTCACTCAGGCATCGTCCATTCATCTGTCATGGCAGATTGACAAACGACGCCCAGCGAATGAAAAAACAACCCTTCAGGGCTTTAATCCATTGGCAAAGACTTACCTTTCCCACTTTACTTGCTGGCTCTCTTGATTACTGTATTCTCGTTCAATACACTACTCTTATGAGACTTGATGGAGGGAATCCATTTGGTCAGGCACGGTCAGGACTGCCCTGCTAGCTGTATATACACTTAAAGTAAAACATGGACTGCCTGCCTAGCTGTATAAACTTAAAGTAAAACATGGACTGCCCTGCTAGCTGTATATGGTCTGCCCTGCTAGCTGTATATTACACTTAAGTAAAACATGGACTGCCTGCTAGCTGTTATTACACTTAAAGTAAAACATGGACCCTGCTAGCTGTATTACTAAAGTAAAAATGGACTGCCTGCTAGCTGTATATGGTCTGCCCTGCTAGCTGTATATTACACTTAAAGTAAAACATGGACTGCCCTGCTAGCTGTATATTACACTTAAAGTAAAACATGGACTGCCCTGCTAGCTGTATATGGTCTGCCCTGCTAGCTGTCATATTACACTTAAAGTAAAACATGGACTGCCCTGCTAGCTGTATATGGTCTGCCCTGCTAGCTGTATATTACACTTAAAGTAAACATGGACTGCCCTGCTAGCTGTATATTACACTTAAAGTAAAACATGGACTGCCCTGCTAGCTGTTTATTACACTTACACAAGTATTATAAATGCTGCCAAGACAAGTGATGCCCAATGACTGACAATTGGTTCCTGTATGTATGGCTGTTCGGTCGGGCCCTGTTATCGATTAGACCCGGCAGATCATCATTAATGCATGACCGAACCTCCGTACATGAACCAATTGTGAGCCATAATGATCATTCATCGGGCATTGGGTCTCGGTTGCAATCATAAGTGTGTATCTTGCTTAAAGCAACAGCAAATGAAATATTCCACAGTATACCCTACTTCCCCATATAGTAAGTAGAGATGTTCGAAACTGATGAGTTTTGTCTCGTTTTCGGATTTTCGAATTTTTGAAAAATGCGAAAATTTCGAAAACTCATTTAAAATCTCTTTCCTCATGATCGGGCTGTTTCGAGCTTTCGCAGGCATTTTCGAGGGTTACCGAAATCGAACCACTACTTTCAAGGGTTACCGATATCACAAATACGAGGGTTACCGAATCAGCTTGTACATTCGAGGTTGGCAAAATCGCCAAACAATTCGAGGGTTTACCAGAATCGATCGCTACTATTCGAGGGTTGATGGACTTACGATTTCAGGGTTACCAGGATTTCGTTCAATTATCGGGGTTACCGAAATCGATCCCTACCTACGATACAAGTTTTTGTGGGTTACCGAAATCGATCCCCACCTACGATACAAGTTTTCGTGGGTTACCGAAATCGATCCCACCTACGATACAAGTTTTCGAGGGTTACCGAAATCGATCCCCCTACGATACAAGTTTTTGAGGGTTACCGAAATCGATCCCCACCTACGATACAAGTTTTCGTGGGTTACCGAAATCGATCCCACCTACGATACAAGTTTTCGAGGTTACCGAAATCGATCCCCACCTATGATACAGTTTTTGTGGGTTACCGAAATCGATCCCCACCTACGATTACAAGTTTTCGAGGGTTACCGAAATCGATCCATACTTTCGAGGGTTACCGAAAACGGCGATAAAAATCGAAACTCGGAAAATTCGAGTTCGAAAAATCCAGGCTTTCCGAAAGTTTCATCGGGACTTCGAAACCGCCGGATTCGATTCGAAACTGTGGTTCCATTAGAACCCAAAGTACATCTCTAATAGTAGTGAGCACTATGCTGTTTAAACACCACAAGGTGGCGCGGTTTCCTAATTTCCATTTTCATTTGACAGCCATCACTAACCATATGTTTGTCAATTAAAAGGCTCAACACACTTTACCAGGGGATGGAAACAGATTGAGTTCTATTAACATTAGATCACACTGTTCTAGTCACATGTTATGTTTCTCCCTTTTATACTGATTATATACAGAACAGTGTGATCTAATGTTAATAGAACTCAATCTGTTTCCATCCCACCAATTAGAACTACAGTATATGTATTATACCAGTAATCTCAATATTATATAGTATCCCTGTACCAACCAGAACTACAGTATATGTATTAATACCAGTAATTCTCAATATTATATATATCCCCGTACCAACCCGAACTACAGTATCATGTACTAATACCAGTAATATCTCAATATTATATAGTATCCCCGTACCAACCAAACTACGCGATAGATTCAATACCAGTAATTCTCAATATTATTAGTATCCCTGTACCAACCGAACTACAGTATGTATTAATACCAGTAATTCTCAATATTATATAGTATCCCCGTACCAACCAGATCAGTAATATGTACTATACCAGTAATTCTCAATATTATATAGTATCCCTGTACCAACCAAAACTACAGTATATGTACTAATACCAGTAATTCTCAATATTATATGTATCCGCGTACCAACCAGAACTACAGTATATGGATTAATACCAGTAATTCTCAATATTATATGTGTCCCTGTACCAACCAGAACTACAGTATATATTAATACCGTAATTCTCATATTATATAGTATCCCGTACCAACCACAACTCAGTATTGTACTAATCAGTAATTCTCAATTTATATAGTATCCCCGTACTAACCAGAACTACGTATAGTAACTAATACCAGTAATTCTGCAATGTTACTAGTGTCCCTGTACGCAACCAGAACTACATTATGTATTAATACCAGTAATTCTCATATTATATAGTATCCCCGTACCAATTAGAACTACAGTATATGTATTAATACCAGTATTCTCCAATATATATAGTACCCTTTACCAACCAGAACTACAGTAATATATGTATTAATACCAGTAAGTCCTCATATTATATAGTATCACCCGTACCAACCAGAACTACAGTATATGTATTCATACCACAATTCTCAAATTATATAGTATTCCTGTACCAACCAGAACTACAGTATATGTATTACTATCAGTATAATCTCTATATTACATAGTTGTTCCTGTACCAACCCGAACTACAGTATAGTGTATTAATACCAGTAATTCTCCAATGTTACATAGTGTACACCTGTACCAACCAGAACTACAGTATATGTATTAATACCAGATAATTCTCAATTATATAGATCCCCTACCATTAGAACTACGATATGTATTAATACCGTACTTCTCAATATTAAGTATCCCTGTACCAACAGAACTACAGTATATGTATTAATACCAGTAATCTCAATATTATATAGTATCCCCCCGTACCAACAGAAACTACAGTATATGTACTAATACCAGTAATTCTCAATATTATATAGTATCCCCGTACCAACCAGAACTACAGTATAGTGTACTAATACCAGTAATTCTCAATTTATATAGTATCCCGTACCAACCAGAACTACAGTATATGTATTAAACAGTATTCTCAATATTATTAGGATCCCCGTACCAACCAGAATACAGTATATGTACGTAATACCAGTAATTCTCAATATTATATAGTATCCCTGTAACCAACCAGAACTACTACAGTATATGTACTAATCCAGTAATTCTCAATATTATATAGTATCCGCGTACCAACCAGAACTACATTATATGGATTAATACCAGTAATTCTCAATATATATAGTGTCCCTGTCAACCAGAACTACAGTATATGTATAATTTAATATAACCAAGATAATTACTCAGAATTATATATATAGTATCCCCGTACCAACCAGAACTCAGTATATGTACATACCCAGTAATTCTCATATTATATAGTTCCCCGTACAACCAGAACTACAGTATATGTACATACCAGTAATTCTCAATTTACATATATCGTACTGTACAACCAGAACTACTAGTAAAAGTATAATACAGTAATTCTCAATATTACATAGTGTCCCTGTACAGTTCTTTTTTTTGCTCAAATCATGAGCCTTGTGATTGTGACACAAACACCAATGTGTTTTTACATGTACCCTTCATTATAAAGGATATTCAAGGCAATGGATCAGGAGTGCTGCTGCTTTGGAAATATCTCCAGTGATTTGAAGCCAAAAAAAAGGGGAGCAAGTAACTGAAAGGATCATGTTTAAAATCCCTTTCCATGTTTTACAATTTGTTAAAGAGAGGTTTCCACTACATTGCGTTTGCGTTGTGTATTCCTTTTTGAGTGCGTTTAGGCAATACGTTTTGTTTCTGGCATTGCCGTGTTTTCCGTCCATTTGAGCTGGTGTGTATTTTTTAGAAAATCACAAAATATTGGAGAAACAAACATAATTTTGTCACATGTGTCCCTGGTATTTTGCGTTTCTCATAGACTATTATTAAAGTGGCGATTCTAACACACACCGGACCAAAAGTTGTGCCCGCATGCAGATAGAAAATGGACCAAATAATTTGAAATGCAAATTATATAGTGGGAACTGATCATTGTCTTGCGATTTCCATTATATCTTAAAATACATTCCAATTCGCAAACGGAAAATGCTACCCAACGCACATAGATAATAATGGTGATGAGTTTCAGGTTTTACTTTCTAGTTTGGAAATCATACGATCCATAGAAATTTCTAAATTTTTAAAACTCTACAGTAGAAATATTGATTTTTAGACAATTCTAAAAGTTGAAATCAACTGGGTTTGAATCGGATTTTTGGAATTTGAGTAGGTTCTGCAGACCGATATCGGAATTAGACTGTCCAGTTTCTTTATCTCTAATAGATGGTACATGGGATGATCCGTGGCAGTAAAAGTCTTAATTGCAGACTTGCTACATGTAAAATATTTTCCTCATTTCTGGAATGTCTTTGGAAATGAATTATAAATCCAGTGATATGTCATTTAAATCATCACTTCTATGTAAATTTGTGGGTTTATCCTTCAGGTTTTACTTGACATAATAGTATTATTACAGGTAACATGATGCTAAACAACCTGCTTTAATAAATGAATTGTTTTTTGTCCATATTACAGACTGTAAGCTGCACAAGAATGCCAAAATGGAATGGTCCAACCTGTGGGGATCAATGTGTCCAAGAACAGGGAATTTCTATCCTTACAATGATAATATTTCTTCATCATTTTTATTCCTATCTATTGTCTTTTTCCTTATTTCTCTCTCGATTTTGGGAGTTTTTTTAAATCCATTGGACACCCCAATAGTGAAGCCAATAACCGACCCTCATGCTTCCTCCTCCTGGCTCCATCAAGTTGAGCTTCCTCACTGTGTTCCTGTTCCTCGGTCGCCCTGTGGATATAACCTGCAGTACGTATAATCACTTTTGGAATCACCTTCTCTAGCTGTCTCTGTCTCCGCCTGGGCCAAGACTATCATGGGTTAATTGCATTCACAAGCCACCAAGCCTGGGAGCTTATGGAGGAATGGGTGGGAGTCAAACTGTCCAATTCGTAGTCTGATCTGTTATCATCCATTCATAATAATCTGTTAGACTTTGGTTGGCTATTTCTCCTCCCTTTCAGGATAGTGGACATTCACACTCCTCCCTGGAACAATCTCATTCAGTGTCAATGGGAGGGATCAGCTATTGGCCTTTTACTCATTTATTGTTTATGGTGGTCTTCTGGCAGCTGTTTTTTTGTTTTTAAGCATTTTTTAGCTCTGACCTTACCGCACTTTTAATGAGGCCAATTACATCACTTTCAGCATGCGGTCTTCTGCAGTGTTTGGATCACAATGATCCCGGCCTATCTGACACCAAGAGGAAAAACACTGTGTGTGTGGAGATATTTGCCATATTGACCCTCAAGTGCTGGACTATTAGGATGTATATTTATACCCAAAGTTACAATCATTTTATTAGACTGAAATTATACAAAACATATTTACGGGGAAAAAACTTAGTATCCTGATATAGTTAAATGTACATTATACCATTATCGATAAATATTTGGCTTATTATTTAAATTAACTCATGACTATTCATTGTAAAATACACCACAAACTAAATAACTGAATATTATATATACAGGATTGTAGCAGGATATAGGCAGTGTATAAAAACTTTTCTTTATTCTAATAACATCAAACATAAAACTTATGGTCAGGTTAAGCCTGTACCTTATGGAGGATAATGTGTTTCAGAGCATACTAGATGCCCTTTCATAGAATCCTGACCAATAGCCCTCCCCAACATTTGAAATCTTAGCATCCAATCAAAGCACAGATATTTTAAACCTCCTTTAACTATTTCTATCTTAAAGGAATATGTCAGCACATTTATTTTCCCTTTGTTAATGTCACTTTCCTCCTTTCCTGATGCTCCCTATGCCCCGGTCTCCCTTTTTTTGGATGTTTCAATACTTGTTGCTCATGGTCATCTGGACTCCTCATTCGATTATTTTGTCCATTTTTTCTTTATTATATCCTTCCTATGACCCCAAGGAGACCTACTACTCTCCTTGGGTGTTTTAGGGTGGATGTTTATCTTTTCTCTCCATCCCCATTTTTGTTCCTTCCCTTCCCTTTTTTCCTTTATATCCCCCCTCCCCCCCCCCTTCATTTGTGTATAGCACTGAATATGAATTGTAATAAGTTGCGGTAAATCTCTCCCTCTGTGCACCTGCTATCTATTACAGTTTATCAAGGGTTAAACCATTGGAAGGGTGTTAACCTTACCTATTATCAGGTGACTATGGAGGTGAGAAGGTGAGATGGCATATGAAATGGGCAAGTCCAGCCCCAAAAGAAAACCTTACATACAGTAAATCACCCCCCCAAAATTTCAAATGGTAAGTTTTAAAATCTGAAATATATAAGTCTAACCTGAAATCTTGTTTCAGGTTATTTCCCCTTGTTTCCCCTGTTTCTCGCTTCCTGTTCTTCCAGGTTGCAACTGTCAATTATGGAGTTTAACAGTTGACATCACGCCAATGACTGAATGTTAATCTCCTGTCTGCCTCTTCTGAGCATGCCCAGGCTCAGTACGGCTCAGTAACGGTTTTTAAATGTTCAATTTCCATGAGGCCTCAGAACAAAGCAGGCTACAGTAATGCATTCAAAGGACAAACTATGATATTCAACATATTTCAAAGAGGCCATTCTTTCTAAAACAGGTTCTTATGAGGGTGGAGTTGTCCTTTAAGGCTAGCTACCGATGGTTCTTGTATGCTGTTGATATCAATAAGATTGGCTTTTATCGAGACTGGCACACCGAATGTTCATTAACCGGTATAAGCAGCAGTTAAACCTTTTTATTTACAGCGTATATCTTTATCCCCTCTTAGATCTTCTTTGTCTCCTTTATTGTTTCCAATTATAACTTGGTTTGAAGTCTAATTTAATCTTTTTGATACTTTCTTTGTTTTCTTGATTTCAGATCATTTTGTGAAGGTTAGTAGCTTTGAGTATTGCTTGTGTCTGCTGAGAAGACTATAGCTTTCTCTTCTGTAGACACAGATTTGAGTCTGTCTTATATAACTCTTCTTTAAACTGTCGTACATCAGACCCAAATTCTTGTTCACTCTGAGGCAGCCCTTTCAGTCCATAAATTACAAAGAGAATCAGGGTTATTCAATAAAAGTTCTTATCGTTTAAATGGTGCTAATTTTGCCCCAACCATCAGATGTTAGCTTTCAAATGTTAAATAAGATCTGATTGGTTGGGGCAAAAATTAGCACCATTTTAAATGTCAAAACTTTATTTAATCTCCCTGAATGTCTGTTATTGAAAAATGTAAATAATTCTGTAAATTCTACTATTTTCCGATACAATGAAACAGTGAAACATTTGTCAGCCATCACTATTAATGGCTCTTACCTGAAATGGCGTATAACTCCAACATGTTGTTTAAATTAAGTCCAGAGAGAAGGACATCATTGAAAAAGCATATTAGCACTTAAGTCAAATACTACCCTTATTTGCAAGGATGGTATATGCCAAAAGGGAGGTTCCAACATTTCCTTTCCTTCCGTTAGTGGTGTTGCTGGCACACAACAGGATATCTGTCATCATCTTTTACATAAAGTTAGCAAAGTATATTTTTCATCTCAGGTTTTTCTATTTAGGGTTGCAGGAAACAAAATGTGCTTCTGCAAAACTGATTATTATTTGGTAGTTTTTCTTGGGACACAAAAAGGTAGAGGTAACTACTCAACTGTTGGAGTCATTCTATTTGTTTTT
Organism: Hymenochirus boettgeri; assembly: GCA_019447015.1. NCBI lineage: Eukaryota > Metazoa > Chordata > Amphibia > Anura > Pipidae > Hymenochirus > Hymenochirus boettgeri. The sequence continues at coordinate 11,898 of JAACNH010003946.1, forward strand.
CAAAAACTCTTTATCTTGTAGACACCCATTTGAATGAACCTGTATCTTAACCCTTTCAGTAAAAGCAGAAATTGCTCACCTTTTTTGCGTTACGTGCCAGACGTATTTTCTAAGATTTTCCCACAATAGGTTTAAGACAAGTTTTAGTGTACAATATAAAAAAAAAACAAAAAAAACCCCCAGGAATATGGAAATATTATATATCTTTATTTTCCAGCACATAAGTGTTCTTAAACAAGATACGGAATGTTACTTTTCTACTGGATATTGATTAAAATTATTTTGCTTAATGTCATTATTTTGCTTTTTTTTGTAAAAATGTACCTTAATGCACAAGAATACGATGTTTTTAAAAGCTCTGGTTCTTTTGAGTACAATGATGCCAGACGTGTACAACTCCGCTTTTCCTGTCCAGACCCACCAAACTAAAATAAAACATTCTAGATTTTTACACCAGATCCAATATATAAGCACTTTGTTTGGAAACTACATTCTCCCAGGTTCTTATAAGTGGGTGATTTTTATCAAATCCAAATAGCCAAAATTATAGATATAATCAAACCAACGCAAATGTTGAAAACTTTACCTCTACATTAATAATGTCGTAATATAAAGTAAAATGTATTGGGGATTGTTTCTTTGTCTAGCTTAAGGAAGGCCACAATGGTGCAGTACCATAGATGGATGACATTTTATGTCTTTAATATACGCTGTTAAATATATACCACATCACCTTTTATTATGCACAGCATTTTCAACATAAGTTTCTCAAATTTCCTGTTAATGATTCACATCTGTGATGTAAATAAAATGTTTTTATATTCATTATGCACACGGATCAATGTTTTGTACACATCAGATAATGTTAATATTGTTGTACATTAGCCACTCTATGCAAATAGGGGGATGGTTTTACCTAAGGGAAAGGCCCAGTTGAATTGTATAACAGGTAAGCAATGGTGGAGGTGCAACCTTTCAACTTGTGGTGCAGACACCTTGTGGGTTCTTCCCTTGGACCAGCAATATCACAGAAATCAAGAAGCTGAGGGTCGCACTCCAAATAATAATTCAATTTATTGTGAACCACACATCACACGTAACACAAACGTTTGGGGGATACCCCTTCTTCAGGTGATACAAGTGCAACTGTGCTCAGGGAATATATAAAGACTGTGACTCATGTAGGTCCCACCCTCAATTTGGGGTGAACCATTACAAGTGTCTCATTAAAATACTGCAATTAAATATGTGCAATTTGTTAAAAAAAACAAGGTACCCTAAAATTCACTTAACCTATGATTTTCATAAGATTAATTATCTAGATGTGTGGTATTAAACAGAATGGAAAATCTAAACAGATCTATTTGTAAAGAGCACAGATAGAAACACTTATTGTATACAAGCAGGTTCCACCCTAAAAATGTAAGCAGGATTACCATACAGACAGTTTTTAAGGATAGAAGAACGTAGGCGATGATCGTTATGCAGGGTAGAATGAATGAAATTGTTGAAAAATTTGTTACCAGAAGTTATGACAAAGGGACCTTGTAAGAGATGTTAGAAAACCCTTCTCCTCTCTTTTGAAGAATGTAAAACAAAAAAATGATTGTGACAGACTACCCTTTGTGTCAACGTACAATGTACTGTCTAATAATATTCAACAGTAATTAGGAAAACTGGTACATCTTACAAATGGACCCACAGTATGGGTCCCTATTTACTAACCCTCCAATTTTTCTTATAAAAGATCCAGAATTTGGAGAATGAGCTCATACAGACCGATATCTGGCTCTGAGAAAGGTTCCAGATAGCTATAGTTGAGCAACAACTGAAAGGTACCTATCCATGTCTAATTGCTCTGTATGCAATGCCATAATTAAGGGTAGTGTTGTTTAACCACCCTAGCAAAGGATTTGAGATTAGGCTGAGACAGTATGCCACATAGGACAGCAGGTATAATATACATTCTGAAATGCCCAATGACATGGGCCATGTAGGCAAATCCAAAAGAGAAGTGCCTCAAGGATCTGTGAACATAAACGGACATTACCAACTTTGAAGGGTAATAAGAAATATGAGACTCCCATAAGTAGACAGCACAGGGCCGCCCAATTAAAGTGGATGGTACTTGAGGCAGTAGAAAGGCATGAGGAGAGGTGATTTTTAATAGGAACTGCGACAAAAAGAAATAGTGTGGATTGATAAACTTGGGACTTTGTCTCCCCATTGCCTGAATAAGGACTTTAATTTATCTTGCTTTTATAGATACATTGTATTGCGTATTGCCTTTTCACTAGCACTATTGATTGTTTGCTTGTGAAGGTTCTCATTCATCCAGGTCATGGTATTTGTTGTATTCAATTAGACACTGGACTTGAAATGTAGTTCTTGAAGACGTTTCGCTAGTCATCCGACTGGCTTTTCTCAATTCAGAATGACTTGTACAGAATCTGTGGCACTTATGTACCCTGGAAAATCCCAATTAGCACCTGGCTGTGATATGCTAATTGGGGATTCTCCAGGGTACATATTGCCACAGATTCTTGTACAAGTCATTCTGAATTGAGAAAGCCAGTCGGATGACTAGCGAAACGTCTTCAAGAACTACATTTCAAGTCCAGTTGATCTAATTGAATACAACAGATATATTGTATTGTTTCTCTTTCTCTTGTTCCATCTTAGATCATGATGATTTCTCTAATGATATGGACACTGGCGCCATCTTGAGGTTCAATTGAATCATCCTCTGTATCAAATTCAGAATTTTTTACTGTTTGTTCTGTTACTTTTTAGCCAGACCTAGTATTAGTTAAGATGTTTTTAAACTAACACTATTAGCACTTTTATACAATGAAAGGAGACGGGATTATTCACATGCACTTTATTTGCATTTAGTAGCATTTGCCACTGAGTCACTTTTTGAGTATTGTTTTAACATAAAGTATAATTTATATCAATGTATTTCATATATATTTGAATAGCCCTATTTTTTAAACTGATATATATTCTTGTTTATTGTACCTGTTTTTAACAAATTGCACATATGAATTGCAGTATTTTAATGAGACCCTTGTAATTGGTTCTCCCCAAATTTGAGGGCGGGACCTACATGAGTCACAGTCTTTATATATTCCCTGAGCACAGTTGCACGTTATCACCTGAAGAAGGGGATATCCCCCCGAAACGTTGTGTTATGTGTGATGTGTAGTTCACAATAAATTGACTAATTATTTGGAGTGCGACCCTCAGCTTCTTGATTTCTGTGACAGTTGAATTGTATGCTTGATAAAGCAGCACATAACTCCGAAACATATAGCTTTTGAATAAACAATAAATATTTGCATATACATACTGCTCAGACTCTCTACGTTTTAGAGTTTTGAACCTTCTTTCCCCCTTTTTAGCAAATCTGCTAAAAAGTGGTTCTTGGATATGGGAATGGTGACTCCTAGGTAGGTAAGTGAATTTGTTGCCCGCAGGAAAGGGTGTGTTTCTATGTTCTGAACCAGTATTTGAGGTACTAAGATGCAAGCTTCCAATTAGAATTGTTTTTTGAATGTTCGAGTAAGTAACTCAGACATAATAGCTGGAAGGAATTCTGCACATTTCAGATGAATAAAAGACATCATCTGCATATGCGATTATTTTAATCTATTGACATCCTATCTTAATGTCTCTAAAAGAAGAATTATTTTATAAATATCTTACAAATGATCTACCTGAGATTAATAGTAAGGGAGACAGTGGGCACCTTTGTCTGGTGTCTCTATGTTTTTGAAAGGGGGTTGTTTTCATCCTATTTAGATTAAGGTTTTTCAGGTTTTCATTTGTAAGAATCATGTCATTGTAAAGATTCTATTAAGGTATTCAAGGAGACCCCATTGAATGCCTTCAACGCTAAGCAAGATTTCTTTGGGTCATTGGTATGAGCAGTTATTGCTGCAATGGCTGTTCTCACATCCTATGGTTGACTTTCAACCTTGAATAAACTGAGTTGTTGACCAACTGTGGCTATTATTTTATTTTACATTTTATAATCTTAGTTTAATAGGAAAATGGACCTATAAAAGTGTGTGAAGTTGGGATTTTTAGCTTTTTGTTTAGTTTGAGAATCATTTAATACATCCATTGGCTCTCCATGTTAGAGAATATAAATAAAAGGTCAGTATAGTGTGGGTAAAATTTGTATTTAAGAATTTTATTATGTTCAGCAAGAAGCCATCTTTGCTGAGCACTTTACTGTGAGTGTTAATTGGGCTAAGGATTTTTGTTGTGTAATTTGTCTGTTTAGGAGATTTCTTTGTTCATGGATTTTATTATTTCAAAACTGGTATCAGTGGGGTTTTGTACTTAGCTACTGTGTGCTAAGTGAGGTCATAGTAAAGTTTATTAAATTTGTATTTTGTGTTTTTATTCCTGAGAAGTATGTGCCATTATATGACCTCTAGGGACTTCTTTGGGTACCATTTCATTGAGGCATGTAGAAGATCAATTTTAGTATGCAATTTATTCTGGAGGTTTTATCAATATTTCTTGTGTCTAAACCTTCGAATCTGTATTGTTTCAGTAAATCTCCTGTGATTGAACATTTCTGCAAAGAACTGTCTCTGGAAGTCTGCATGTATAAAAGCGAGAATGGCAGCACTTATAGCTAGATTGTGTGTTAGGGAGGTTTGTATGAAAAATGTAAGCTGTTTAAAATACACTTATGCATATGTCCCAGTTGGAGTTAGTTGATGGCCACATCTCTGTGAACACCTACACATATGGCATACCGTATTATTCAGGACATGTTGGGAGTTGACATTAAAGGAATGTCCCCCCCACAACTATAATTTCAAATGTATTGGCCTGTTTTTAGATTTAAAACAAAGCAAACAACACTAAAATCCATTTAGGGAAGCCTGAGATACTACATTTTAGTATATGCATTCTGAAGAACAGGAGTCTCTGCGTGTAAATTCCTTTGCAGCCCTGGATTGCCACTTGGAGCACACATAGAGGGTGGTCGTGTTTGATGATGTCAACGTCAGTATGTTAACCCCTTAGATCCCGCCCTCTTGAAATCCACTGGGCAATGAGAGCATAGTAAGTAGCTTAGGAGTAGTTAGTAGGACACACACACACCCTAATGCAAAAATCCATCTCTGATGCAGAGGGACTGTCAGGATCACCCAGTGTGATCAAATTCTTAGCTACTGATCAATGACGTTCACAAGTGGGTGGGAGCAAGGTCCGGAATGTAGCGGTACTTGTCAATTGCAAAGGAAGTACAGGCTTATTGTGGCCTACACAGAAATGGGCCACATATCTGATAACAGTGGAAGTTTTCTTACAAATAACTTTGGTGGTTTTAGGTCAGCTCCTTAACACCTACAACATATCAAAAACATTTTGGAAATAGCACGGTGTAGCCATGTAGTAATTGCTAAGTTAAGATTAGCGTAAATTTTGTGCTTTCATAAAGCCATTCCTACAGTGTCGTACGACCCAATGCAGAACGAAAAACTTCCATCTTACCCGAACCGGGATCCCACAATGCAGTCGGGCATTCCTAGACTTTTTCACACCTGAAAAAAATGTCCAAATACTGCCACCCCTCACCGCGTAGTCATATTGTGGTTTTAATGAAAGTGGGTGATGCTTTGTCCGGAAGTGGGGTGTGGCTTGTCCAGAATGAGGGACTTTGTTCACATTCAGGGTTATCAATAAAAGTTCTTCAGGGTTATTCAATAAAAGTTCTTATCGTTTAAAATGGTGCTAATTTTGCCCCAACCAATCAGATCTTATTTAACTTTGAAAGCTAAATCTGATTGGTTGGGGCAAAATTAGCACCATTTTAAACGTGGAACTTTTATTGAATCTCCCTGCTTATTGTTTAAAATGGTTCTATATTTGCCCAACCCAATCAGATCTATTTACATTGTAAGCTTACATCTGATTGGTTTGGGCAAAATTAGCACCATTTTAATCGATAAGAACTTTTATTGAATAACCCTGATAATGCCCACAATGACGTGGTAAATTAGTTCCACATGACTGGTATTAGATGCCCACAGTGACTGGTAAATGATGCCCAACATTGATTTTTGATCTGCAGGGCTGACAAATTGATTTTGATCAAATGAAATGCCAGTCGAAGGGAGGGGAGGAGTCATAGCTGCATTCTGTTGTGGCAATGAAGTCACAGCTTCCCCTGCCATTTAAAGTCACAGTACCTCTTGAAAGTGTATGTTATTTTTACAAATGGAATTTTTGGGGGACCCTGGCATCTGGGCCCCAGGCCATGATGCCAAAAAAAAAAAATTCCCCCCTTGGCATCAAAACTGCTGCTTCCCTACAGGGTGCTGCTCTGTAATGTGCTTCACCTTTGCCTCTCAGAGAGGCAGCCCACCTAAAGTCAGTAAGTCTTGTGAGAGACTCAAAGCATTGCGGGAATCTGGCCAGGTAATTCAACTTTTTTTTCTTCCCATAATTATTTTTTCTACTTATCTAGTAGGTTCATTTAAGTTTCTAACTTTTATCTACCGGTATCTCTTTCTTTTATTTTTTCACAAAATCTCCTATAAGCATCAAGCTCTATGAAAAACTGGGTCCTAAAATCTGCACATATGTATGAAAGAATGTATCGTTATGTAGATGCAGGTGTGCAGATTCCAAAAATCTAAAGTTTGTAGGGGGGAATTTTAAATTTGGTGAAGCTCTTCAAAATTGCAGTTATGCAATGTCCCATTTGAAATTAGTGTACATCTGTGTTAACCCACACAAATGGCATTCCATATTATCTCGGAAGGTTAGGCTTTCAGGTTTGTGTGGTTTCAAACCTTTTAATACAGATTTTGTGTGTTTATTTCTATTTTGTATCTGCTTTAATATTTTTGAAGAAAAATGAAATATGATGATAGGAAAATTTTGATGAATTTCTGTGTTCATATATCTACATTTATATCAAAACTTACCCCACTTATAGCAACCTTGGGGTATAACAGTCAAAAGTAAAAGTCTCCGGGGCAGGAAAAGTGGGTTACCTACAGTACAAATGTCTGGTATCACTGCACTCAGATCCAAGCTTTCTGAAATAACATTATTGTGTATGGACTTTTTTTTTAATTTTTACATATTTTACCCATTCCCTTGAAATCTTCTGAAAAGTTGCAACATTCAGTTATCTTGGTAAACATACCTACTGTAAACTTTTTCTAAACCGATTGAGGGCAAAATCCTGAAAATTCTTCGGCACGGAACTCAACAAAAGTGGGAAATTCTGCTGGCACTGAAAGGCTTTACACTCTCCTTACTCTACTCTCTCTTCTCTCTAGTTTAATGTAGCCCAGGTGAAACATAAACCTCTAGATCCTCATCAAAGTTACATGGGATTAGTAAAGTGTGGCTAACACATCTCATGCGTGTCCATCCCTGCAGCGCGTCCGCTGCACGCTATACTCCAACGTAACCAAAACAGGGGCAGGGAGACACAAGCAAAACCAGTTTTGCAATCAACGTTACTATTTATTGCTGCTTAAACAGGGTCACAACATGTTTCGAATGCCCAGCGTTCTTTCTCAAGAAAGAACTCTGGGCGTTCGAAACATGTTGTAACCTGTTTAAAGCAGCATAAATAGTAACGTTGATTGCAAAACTGTGTTTTGCTTGTGTCTCCCTGCACCTGTTTTGGCTCTAGATCCCCATCCCTGGGTTTAATTTGTATAACCAGAACAAAAGCTTACCTTTGTGTTCTGCCTCACACATTACCTACTCCTTCAGTCCCAAACCTTGACGTATAGGAAGATTTGCTGTGCAGAAGGATATCTTACTATTTGTGATCTGGCCCTGGACCGAATGTGGGGCAGTGAGGTGGAAAACTTTTAAAGCTTTACCTGATAATACAGAAAGTAAACACAGGATAAGGACCTACATTTAGGTCTCACCCTGGGTACTTTCATTGGGAGGGGTGAGGGAAAAGGGTATTGTTGTCCTTTAGAAGAACAACATATGAAATATTTGTGGTAAGGAAGATGTAGGGTTATTTAATTGTTATTTACCTTTGTTACAGTTGATGTCCTACATTCTTATGCTTTCTTGTATTTCTTCATTAGTACTGAGCATGTGCAGACTTGCTCCCTTTCCTGGAGGAGGGTTGGGAATTCTAGTGATGTCATTTTTGTGCAGATCAAGCACACAATGGAGGTACATACTTTATAACTTTAAAAGGTTATGGGCTGCAATCCTGGAACTGATAAACTACTGCCTTAACATACCCAAAGTTCATATTTTAATCCTTAGTTCTTTAATACACCAAACTGCATTTTTAGGTTACGCTGTAAGTAATTTCTGTAAAATGTAGCCCACATGAGAAATAAAATGAAACAGCAAATTGCAGGGTTATTTTAAGGTTGTTTGTGAATTTACCTTGGTATTATCATATATTAATTTATTCCACGGTAAACTCTGGTCCCTGTCCTCCAGCACATGTTCATCTTCCTGCTCTCTATAATGACATTGGATTAACCAGGTTCCTTACACTGATCTACAGATGAAGCTGAATCCTCCATCCCCTGTGACTTTCTCTGCCACTGACTGCAGAAAAAATACTTTCATTATTTTCCTTAGATTGAGATTTATTGTTCTCTCTGTCAGTGCAACACGCTGGAAGTTGTAACTAATTTATTCTCATAAAGGTGCTGATATGTCTGATAGTCCTGTGCAAGGATTATGTAGATCTGGTGATCAGCCACAGTCCTGCCTGTCATCTGGAGGTCATAAAATGCTTCTGCAGAATATGAATATTTACAGGATGGGAAATATATCGGGGGAGTGATAACATCACATATTAAATAGAAAATGCCAGGAAAATGATAGGATAAAAAGGTTTTATAGTAAGTTAAATCTCCCACATATCTAACACGATTACAAAGATAATGTGAGTTTAAAAAAAAAAATGTCCACCCCTCCATGAAAATCTAGCCATCCACATTCAAACTGTGATACCTTTCAATTCAGATAATGATACAAATTTAAGGTATTTGTTATGTTTCTCATTTTCACACCTGATTATATACAGAACAATGTATCCACCAGGCCCTATCACTGATATTCCTATCACTAGAAGGTGTCCACACACTTTACCAGGGATGGAGACAGATTGAGTTCTATTAACATTAGATCACACTGTTCTAGTCACATTTTATGTTTTCTCTCTTTTTATACTGATTATATACAGTATATACAGAACAGTGGATCCAACCAGGGACCTATCACTGATATTCCTATCACTAGAAGGTGTCACACACTTTACCAGGGGATGGAGACAGATTGAGTTCTATTAACATTAGATCACACTGTTCTAGTCACAATTATGTTTCTCTCCTTGTATACTGATTATATCAGAACAGTGTGATCCAACCAGGGACCTATCAATGATATTCCTATCACTAGAAGGTGTCACCACTTTACCAGGGGATGGAAACAGATTGAGTTCTATTAACATTAGATCACACGGTTCTAGTCACATCTTATGTTTCTCCTTTTATACTGATTTATACAGAACAATGTGATCCAACCAGGCACCTATCACTGATATTCCTATCACAGAAGGGTCACACACTTTACCAGGGGATGGAGACAGATTGAGTTCTATTAACATTAGATCACATTGTTCTAGTCACAAGTTATGTTTCTCCTTGTATACTGATTATCAGAACGTGTGTCCAACCAGGGACCTATCAATGATATTCCTATCACTAGAAGGTATCACACACTTTACCAGGGGATTGAGACAGATTGAGTTCTATTAACATTCATCACACTGTTCTATCACATGTTATGTTTCTCCTTGTATACTGATTATATACGAACAGTGTGATCCACCCAGGGACCTATCACTGATATTCCTACACTAGAAGGTGTCACACACTTTACCAGGGATGGAAACAGATTGAGTTCTATTAACATTAGATCACACTTTTCTAGTCACATGTTATGTTTCTCCCTTTTATACTGATTATATACAGAACAGTGTGATCCAACCAGGGACCTATCACTGATATTCCTATCACTAGAAGGTATCACACCTAACCAGGGGATGGAGACAGATTGAGTTCTATTAACATTAGATCACACTGTTCTGTCACATGTTATGGTTCTCCCTTTCATACTGATTATATACAGAACAGTGTGATCCAACCAGGACCTATCACTGATATCCTATCACTAAAGGTATCACACACTTTACCAGGGATGGAGACAGATTGAGTTCTATTAACATTAGATCACACTGTTCTAGTCACATGTTATGTTTCCTCCCTTTTTATACTGATTATATACAGAACGTGTGATCCAACCAGGGACCTATAACTGATATTCCTATCACTAGAAGTATCCACACACTTTACCAGGGGATGGAGACAGGTTTGAGTTCTATTACATTAAATCACACTGTTCTAGTCACATGTTATGTTTTCTCTTTATACTGATTTATATACAGAACAGTGTGATCCAACCAGGGACCTATCACTGATATTCCTATCACTAGAAGGTATCACACACTTTACCAGGGGATGGAGACAGGTTGAGTTCTATTAACATTAAATCACACTGTTCTAGTCACATGTTATGTTTCTTCTTTTATACTGATTATATACAAACAGTGTGATCCAACCAGGGACCTATCACTGATATTCCTATCACTAGAAGGTATCACACACTTTAACCAGGGGATGGAGACAGGTTGAGTTTTTAACATTAATCACACTGTTCTAGTCACATGTTATGATTCTCCTTATACTGATTATATACAGAACAATGTGATCTAACCAGGGACCTATCACTGATATTCCATCACTAGAAGTATCACACCACTTTACCAGGGGATGGAGACAGATTGAGTTCTATTACATTAGATCACACTGTTCTGTCACATGTTATGTTTCTCCTTTTATACTGATTATATACAGAACAATGTGATCTAACCAGGACCTATCACGGATTTCCTATCACTAAAGGTGTCACACACTTTACCAGGGAGGAGACAGATTGAGTTCTATAACATTAGATCACACTGTTCTAGTCACATGTTATGTTTCTTCCTTTTTATACTGATTATATACAGTATATACAGAACAGTGTGATCCAACCAGGGACCTATCACTGATATTCCTATCACTAGAAGGTGTCACACACTTTACCAGGGGGTGGAGACAGATTGAATTCTATATACATTACACCTCACTTTTCTAGTCACATGTTATGTTTCTCCCTTTTATACTGATTATATACAGAACAATGTGATCTAACCAGGGACCTATCACTGATATTCCTATCACTAGAAGGTGTCACACACTTTACCAGGGGATGGAGACAGATTGAGTTCTATTAACATTAGATCACACTGTTCTAGTCACATGTTATGTTTCTCCTTTCATACTGATTATAATCAGAACAGTGTGATCCAACCAGGGACCTATCACTGATATTCCTATCACTAGAAGGTATCACACACTTTACCAGGGGATGGAGACAGATTGAGTTCTATTAACATTAGATCACACTGTTCTAGTCACATGTTATGGTTCTCCCTTTTATACTGATTATATACAGAACAATGTGATCTAACCAGGGACCTATCACTGATATTCCTATCACTAGAAGGTGTCACACACTTTACCAGGGGATGAGACAGATTGAGTTCTATTAATATTAGATCACACTGTTCTAGTCACATGTTATGTTTCTCCTTTTTATACTGATTATATACAGTATATACAGAACAGTGTGATCCAACCAGGGACCTATCACTGATATTCCTATCACTAGAAGGTGTCACACACTTTACCAGGGGGTGGAGACAGATTGAATTCTATATACATTACACCTCACTTTTCTAGTCACATGTTATGTTTCTCCCTTTTATACTGATTATATACAGAAAATGTGATCTAACCAGGGACCTATCACTGATATTCCTATCACTAGAAAGGTGTCACACACTTTACCAGGGGATGGAGACAGATTGAGTTCTATTAACATTAGATCACACTGTTCTAGTCACATGTTATGTTTCTCCCTTTCATACTGATTATAATCAGAACAGTGTGATCCAACCAGGGACCTATCACTGATATTCCTATCACTAGAAGGTATCACACACTTTACCAGGGGATGGAGACAGATTGAGTCTATAACATTAAGATCACACTGTTCTAGTCACATGTTTATGGTTCTCCCTTTTATACTGATTATATCAGAACAATGTGATCTAACCAGGGACCTATCACTGATATTCCTATCACTAGAAGGTGTCACCCACTTTACCAGGGGATGGACAGATTGAGTTCTATTAATTAGATCACACTGTTCTAGTCACATGTTATGTTTCTCCTTTTATACTGATTATTACAGAACAGTGTGATCCACCAGGGACCTATCACTGAGATTCCTATCACTAGAAGGTGTCACACCTTTACCAGGGGATGGAGACAGATTGAGTTCTATTAACATTAGATACACTGTTCAGTCACATGTTATGTTTCTCCCTTTTATACTGATTATATACAGAACAGTGTGATCCAACCATGGACCTATAACTGATATTCCTATCACTAGAAGGTATCACACACTTTACCAGGGGATGGAGACAGGTTGAGTTCTATTAACATTAAATCACACTGTTCTAGTCACATGTTATGTTTCTCCTTTTATACTGATTATATACAGAACAATGTGATCTAACCAGGGACCTATCACTGATATTCCTATCACTAGAAGGTGTCACACACTTTACCAGGGGATGGAGTCAGATTGAGTTCTATTAACATTAGATCACACTGTTCTAGTCACATGTTATGTTTCTCCTTTTATACTGATTATATACAGAACAATGTGATCTAACCAGGAACCTATCACGATATTCCTATCACTAGAAGGTGTCACAAACTTTACCAGGGGAGGGAGACAGATTGAGTTCTATTAACATTAGATCACACTGTTCTAGTCACATGTTATGTTTCTCCTTTTATACTGATTATATACAGAACAGTGTGATCCAACCAGGGACCTATCACTGATATTCCTATCACTAGAAGGTGTCACACACTTTACCAGGGGTGGAGACAGATTGAATTCTTATACATTACACCTCACTTTTCTAGTCACATGTTATGTTTCTCCCTTTTATCTGATTATATACAGAACAATGTGATCTACCGGGACCTAATCACTGTATATTCCTATCACTAGAGGTGTCACACACTTACCCAGGGGATGGAGACAGATTGAGTTCTATAATATTAGATCACACTGTTCTAGTCACATGTTATTTTTTAGGGGGTGGAGATACCCTTTAATCTTGATGTCATCTATAAACAATTCTAGATTTAGAAATATAGTTGGCCAAGATCCTGCAATGTAGTAAATCCCTATTTACTGCATTGCGATGTATGAAGTGGGGTTTGCACCTCCATTCAAAAGATGTTATATTTAAAGGGTATCTCCACCCACAAACCTAAAATTTTTAATATTTAAGACCCCCCAATCCCGTAATGCTAGCTTTAAAATTACTAAACCAGACGCTAAATGTTCCTACCTTCCTTTGTTCCTCCGTACATGGAAGAGCAGAAGGGATGAGGCTTGGACAGCACAACCGTGATGAATGGCCATTTCGGACAATAGCTGTGCTTGTGTATGTGTTCACTCAGGCATCGTCCATTCATCTGTCATGGCAGATTGACAAACGACGCCCAAGCGAATGCAAAAAACAACCCTTCAGGGCTTTAATCCATTGGCAAAGCTTACCTTTCCCACTTTACTTGCTGGCTCTTCCTGATTACCTGTATTCTCGTTCAATACACTACTCTTATGAGACTTGATGGAGGTGAATCCCATTTGGTCAGACGGTCAGGACTGCCCTGCTAGCTGTAATATTCACTTAAAGTAAAACATGGACTGCCCTGCTAGCTGTATATTACCTTAAGTAAAACATGGACTGCCCTGCTAGCTGTATATGGTCTGCCTCTAGCTGTATATTACTTAAGTAAAACATGGACTGCCCTGCTAGCTGTATATTACACTTAAAGTAAAACATGGACTGCCCTGCAGCTGTATATTATCACTAAAGTAAAACATGGACTGCCTGCTCAGCTGTTATGGTCTGCCCTGCTAGCTGTATATTACACTTAAAGTAAAACATGGACTGCCCTGCTAGCTGTATATTACACTTAAAGTAAAACATGGACTGCCCTGCTAGCTGTATATGGTCTGCCCTGCTAGCTGTATATTACACTTAAAGTAAAACATGGACTGCCTGCTAGCTGTATATGTCTGCCCTGCTAGCTGTATATTACACTTAAAGTAAACATGGACTGCCCTGCTTAGAACAGTGTGATCTAATGTTAATAGAACTCAACCTGTCTCCATCCCCTGGTAAAGTGTGTGATACCTTCTAGTGATAGGAATATCAGTGATAGGTCCCTGGTTGGATCACACTGTTCTGTATATAATCAGTATAAAAGGAGAAACATAACATGTGACTA
>JAACNH010003947.1:0-26411 GCA_019447015.1 Hymenochirus boettgeri
TTAATATAGGGTCATTATTGAGCCGTTACTCCTATTAATATAGGGTCGTTATTGAGCCGTTATTCCTATCGCCCCATATTATTAGGAATAACGGCTCAATAACAAAACTATATTAATAGGAATAAGGGCTCAATAACGACCATATATAATAGGAATAACAGCTCAATTACGACCCTATATTATTAGGAATAACAGTCAATAACGACCCTATATGAATAGGGTAAGGGCTTAATAATGACCCTATATTAATAGGAATAAGGGCTCAATAACGACCCTATATTAATAGGAATATGGGCTCAATAACAACCCTATATTAATAGGAAAAGGGCTCAATAATGACTCTATATTAATAGGAATAAGGGCTCAATAACGACCCTGTATAATAGGAATAAGGGCTCAATAAGAACCCTATAATAATAGGAATAACGGCTCAATAATGGCCCTATATTAATAGGAATAAGGGCTCAATAATGACCTATATTAATAGGAATAATGCTCAATAATGACCCTATATTAATAGGAATAACGTCTCAATAACGACCCTATATTAGTAGGAATAACGTCTCAATAACGACCCTATATTATTAGGAATAACGGCTCAATAACGACCCTATATTAATAGGAATAACGGCTCAATAACGACCCTGTATTAATAGGAATAACGGCTCAATAAGGAGCCTATATTAATAGGAATAACGGCTCCATAACGACCCTATATAATAGGAGAAACGGCTCAATAATGATCCTATATTAATAGGAATAACAGCTCGATAAGAACCCTATATTATTAGGATAACGGCTCAATAACGACCCTATATAATAGGAATAACGGCTCAATAACGACCCTGTATTAATAGGAATAACGGCTCAATAAGGACCCTATATTAATAGGAATAACGGCTCCATAACGACCCTATATTAATAGGAATAACGGCTCGATAATGACCCTATATTAATAGGAATAACGGGTCGATAACGACCCTATATGAATAGGAATAACGGCTCAATAACGACCCTATATTAATAGGAGTAACGGTTTGATAACGACCCTATATATTAGGAATAACGGCTCAATAACGAAACTATATTAATAGGAATAAGGGCTCAATAACGACACTATATTAAAGGAATAACAGCTCAATTACGACCCTATATTAATAGGAATAACAGCTCAATAACAACCCTATATTAATAGGAATAGCGGCTCCATAATGGCCCTATTATAGGGATAAGGGCTTATAATGACCCTGTATTAATAGGAATGGGCTCAATAACAACCCTATATTAATAGGAATATGGGCTCAATAACGACCCTATATTATAGGAATAACGGCTCAATAACAACCCTATATTAATAGGAATAATGGCTCAATATATATATATATAGCTGGCCAGCTAAAATATATACCTTAGGAACCCTCCAAAAAAATGATATACTGTAAATATCAATAAATAGTGAAAATCACTATAAGATACTCAAAGGCTTCAATGGATATAATATAGTGATATAGATCTAGTAATAATACATTAGTCCAAGTGTACCAAATAGTTCTCCAACTTACTTCACATAAATGATGCACACAGTTATAAGTCAGAGTGTTAAAAACAGCAATATGTTGGTATACAATCACCAATGTTCAAGAATATCTTGTGTAGCCAAACGTTTCTGTTATCCCCAAACTGATTAACGGTTATATTCGGTTTGTCAAGGTTCCTAAGGTTTATATTTGAGCTGGCCAGCTAATTAATATAATATATATATATATATATATATATTTATATATATGCTATTTGATTTTTATATATATGTATTGGTATTTTTGTAATAAATGTAAGGTTTTATGTCTTTTTAATACAGGAGACTTTTGTTTTTAACAGGAGTAACGACCCCTATTAATAGGATAACGGCTCAAAAATGACCTTATATTATAGGAATAATAACAATGTGTCCTAAAATGACCGTACATGGTCACAATTTTATACAAGTGAATTGTTCATACAGCATATGACTAGATCAATACAGTACGATTAATACAGTACAATTGTCCGTTTATGCCCTTAGCACAAACGCCCGTCTTATAAATAAATAATGGCAACATAAACCTTTTGGGTTTTTTCTTACATATTTTTAGCATTGAATCTATCCTTTAAGAAGCCACTTTGAAAGAATGGAACTACCTATATTTCTTATGTTCTGCAGGAAAATCACTTACAGTCTGTTTTTAGATTTTTCTACAGCTTTAAAAAGAAAAATGAAAATGGCACCCACTGTTAAACAATAATTTTAGCGAATACAAAACAGGTTATTGTTCTTTAACATATTACATTCAATTAAACAGAATTTTATTTTTTTAAGAATTTTTATTTCTTGCCTTGACCAGGAATTTTATAATGCTTTGAAACAAGAGACTGTGCATCATTTGTTGTCAAAACATGTCATACATATTGCAAGTTATCATGATCTTTGCAAGGTACAGTTGTTGCACAGCAAGGCATACATTCGATGTTTAGTAACCTTCCCAATCACAAGTTCAATGATGCCATTATGCCATTGATGTTCTGTCAAATTAAAAAACAATACATCCTGAAATAACTACCACAAGTTACCAATACCATATAAGTGTGTATGGAGTAGATTTTTAAATGTTATAAATACATTTGGGTAGTAGGTGCTGATTCATAAAATAATTTTAGTAGTACATTTAGTAATAAGTATAAGCATGCTGGGAGTTGTAGTGTACATCTGGAGGGCCAGAGGTTTCACATCCCAGATGAAGTCTGTGCCATGTTTTCAGATTATGTTTAGATGAATAAATGAATTTGTATTAACATCTCTGCATGTTTAACATTTTACCGGAATATTCAATAAAAATTCGTATCGTTAAAAATGGTGCTAATTTTGCCCCAACAATCAGAGGTTAGCTTTCAAATGTTACAAAAAATCTGATTGGTTGGGGCACAATTAGCACCATTTTAACAATAAGAACTAATTGAATATCTCTGTTATAAGTGCTTTGCCCACTTTATAAATGTTTCATTTCATAAAATTCCAAAAATTCAAAAATTCCACACCAGTGTCTCCACTAATTTACACTTAAATTGACACTTCTGTTGTTGCCTTCACAGGCCTGTTTACTATTTTTTACTTGATGATCTTTTTAAATGTTCCCGATATGGACACAGGACATAATGAAATGCTTACCGTACATTATTTCTAATGTCACAGTCTATATGTCCAAGTTGGAGAGCTGGTAAAACTACCCATTTAATGAAAAATTGGTCTTAATGGCAATGCAACATTGAGTATATTTGGATGAAACACACAAATGTGAGGGAAAATAATTAAACATAAGATTAAAACACGATGGTAAAATGAAGGCAGTTCTACAATGAAATTCCGTCAGTAGTTTCCAGGAGTTCTGACCGAAATCTAGGTTTGGGTCAAAATTCCAACTCATCCTATTTAGGACAAGGTCATGCTGTTACTGTAATAAGATAAGGGTAAAAATATGAACCTCTTAAATGTTTAGTAAATTAATTTACTGTATTTAAAATTTGGCAACCTTATTTAAGAACTGATCTGCAATGTAAGGAATGAATAACACAAACAAATTCCTTTTATACTTTATAGAGTCCTAAATTGTAAAAAAGAAAAACATTAGTAAGTTCCATGGCCTGATGGAAGGCCCTAGGCTAGGCATACATAGGTCGACTGTGGGCCAATCAAGAGCATATCTTGAACCCTTGAAATAACAAATGTGCTTTTTAAAGGGACAATTTCCTGTTATATTTAACTTCCCACCAGTTTATAACATATGTATAGGGAGCTGGGAGATGCTACTCCCACGTCCAGTTCTAAATTAGTTAAGTGTATGAAGTTGTTGAAGTGCGACCACTTTCCTGCTTCTGTGCCAGCACATGCTTGCTCATTAGAGGCAGAGCTAGTCGCACTGTTATAGCTCAACTTTTAGAGCTTTCATAGCTTACGTGCACTTTAATAGACAACAGGCCAGATCAATAGGATACAATTAAGGATCTCAGACAGGGAAATTAAATATCTGGTCTCAAGAACATTCCCAATCTCCAAACTTTTTCCTCCCCCACTTTTAATGTCACATACACATGCACGTCAACCTGAAATTCTAACCCGTGATGGACAAGTTATCAGAAGCAATGGACATAATATTGGGGTCAGTTTTAAAGGTCCTTTGCTGGTCTTTACTAAGGGTAATAAAGCTCTGTATTAAGTTCTCCATTAATTGTTATTTCTAGATGGAGGTAAAAATATTTTAGGAGTCTTTGCTGCTATAAAATGCATTTAGGGTCTGCTCCCTGATTGTATGATCATTTTAAGTCCAACTGATGGTGTGACATTCAATAAAGGGGTGTCATGGAAACATGGCAATCACCCAGAAGCCTTCTCTGTTTTCAGGCTTTAAATAAATGTATTTAGCTAATAATTGTGATATTTAAGCAATGCATGACATCACTTGTGGTTTGGTGGTATGTATTTATCATTCCAACCTTCTCAGTTTTTATTTTTTGATTTGTTTATTGAAGTAACCATTAATTCCATTCTCAATGTATATAATGTACACGGTAAGGAGCCAATTACCCTTTTAAAATATAAAGATGAATGTGCAACTGTGAGCTGAAGGGCAATGAAAACTTCACGGCACCTTGGATGCATTGCACAGTTCCTTGTTTCAGCTTCATTTATATAAGTTAAAGAGGTTCTAGTGTGATACAATAAAGGCATGTGACAATCGTCTTTATTCCTTTGTATTCTGAAAATGATTTTTCCTTTGGTCATCCACAGGTATACATACGCCCATCTCTTGATTATAGTTACTTGTTCAGAAATCTAACTCTTTTAGCTCTGCTACATGTGGATAGACTTTAAACCAAAAAAACATATGTATAAATAGTGCATTTTATTGGAAACATGCATAATAAAGATTAAATTTGAAAATTAACTCAGAGAAGAAACTACTAGATGAGCATGTAAGCATTTTTTTTCTAACACTGAAACTTTATTAATATATTTCTAAAGTATCATTATCTGTAATGACCGACAACAATCCCTTTTGCCATCTATTTCAAAATAGTATCACCCTATAACTGCAATTGGCCAATGATGGGTGGTATCAAAATACCGGCCAATATTTGTATTTTACCCTTGATAAGTAAAGGATTCAGTGCTTATAGAGTTTCTTTTATATTTTAATGTAAGCAATCCATTGTAAATACAAAATCAGTCAACCCAAATGTGAGTGGGTTGCCCATTTGGAATCAGAGATCCAGAATCTAAAGGGGAAACTTTCATCATTGCAGGTCTTGGCAAACCTGGAGGAAATGCAGGTACTGGCATGGAGGGTGGAAATGGGGCAGATAAGGGGGTGAAGGAGGATAGATTTTTAAGGAAGTAGGGGACGGAAGGGTAGGGTGCTTCTTCCCAGATAGCCGATCCCAACAGAATTTCCATTTTAGACGAAGATGTAAGGCTTATGGCTTAGAAGTAGCGATGTATGGAGTGGTACATGAGTATCTGTTGTATTCAGTTAGATTAATAGACGTTTCGCTAGTCATCAACTGGCTTAATTTAGAATGACTTGTACAAGAACCTGTTGGCAATTATGTACCCTGGAAAGTCCCAATTAGCATATGACAGCCAGGTGTTAGGGACCTTCTGAATGCAAGGCATGATTGCATTGTGGCTAAGAGGTGTATAGGAACACCCAGAGTAAGGTGTCATAACAGCATTGTACATGGCAGACAGTTGGTGTCGAACCCCCCAACTTATTTAGGCTTGGTTTCTTTTTTTTCACATTAATGGCTCCTTGACACCTTTCTTGAACCAGTCAGTTCCTTTGCCAATATGCAGCTACACGGCTGAGTCCTGACCCGAGGAATTGGCTCTTCTGTGTGGGCCATACGTTGATGCAGTTGCTGTTTGTTTTCCCCAACATACAAATCAGAGCACTCTTCACTGCATGCGTATTTGATGTCACTTTTCTTGTGTTTCAGTATTGGGTCTTTTAGATGTACCAATTGCAGTCTCAGTGTGTTGTTTGGGTTAAAGCAGACAGGGATACGGTGTTTTTTGAAAATCCTTCTTAATTTCTTGGAGACCCTGTACATATGTGATGAGCAAATTACAAGAAGTTCCAAATGTACAATGGCCACCACATATATTGTTATGTTTTTTAGTATATCTTTACGATTAATGCACTTTTAAATGAAGCACCTTTTGCAATTTAGTTGTTTGTGATAGTATAGCTCATTGTGGAACACTTAGGTTGTCAATCAACTAGCCACATGGTATGTAGGTGGAGCCTAAGGGTATATATATGTGTGTAGCACTCACTGCCAGTTATACCTGAGGGGGGCCTAGTGTCCTGAAATGTTGTATGCCGTTGTTTTTGCACAAATAAAGAAGTGTTCACTGAAGTAGTGTGCTCCTTGCTTTTTATCTTGCTTACATATATGTCATGAACATGTTATTTCTCGTTGCTTTTCCCCTTTACTGTTGGTACTCGTGTTCTTTTCATTCTTCTACTTCTTTTGACAAAGGCCCAGTCTGGATATCCACAAGTTTTAAGGGTTCCTCTGAGATGTTTTATTTCTTTAGCCTTCACCTCTGTGCTAGTGGGAATGTTTTCTGCTCTGTGTTGCAGGGTTCTGATGACACCCAGCTTGCGATCTAAAGGTTGGTGGCAGGCAAACATCAAACACTGTGGGTTAGTTTTCTGTAAACCTCTACTTCCAGTTTACATTCTCCCTGACTTCTACCAAGCAGTCCAAGAAAGCCAGTGTGTTGATTCTACCTTTCTTTAAATTTGATGCTCTGGTCTACAGCATTGATGTGTTCTGTGAAGGCTGTACTTATTCTGGTAGATTTTAACCCAGGTGTCATCCACGAATCTGAACCAGTGGCTGGGTGCTATGCCCTTAAAGGGTTAAGCGCCTGTTTTCCACTTCCTCCATGTAAAGGTTGGCCACAATGTGTGAAACTGGAGATTCCATAGCACATTCATGTTTTTGCTTATAGAACTTATCCCTGTATTTGAAATAAGTGGTATTCAGGCACAAGTCCAGTAGGGAACACACCTGTTCTGGGTTAAGATCTGTTCTGCTGGTAAGGGTGCTGTCATGGCCTGATGTTTTCTAACCATGTCACACATTTTCACCATGAGAAAGCCAGTCGGATGACAAGGAAATGTCTCCAAGAACTAAACTTTATGTCCAGTTGATCTAACTGAATACAACATATATACCATGCCCTGGATGAATGAGAACCTTCACAAGCATAATAGAGTCATTAATATAGGTTGCAAAAACCAAAAGTGCATGGTTTAAAAAAAACTTTAGGACACCTAATTTTATGTTATAAATGAATTATTCCTGTTCATAGACTGGGGGGATATGTCCACTCTTGCCTGGCTTAATGCTCAGGTAAAAAGGGAAATGGGAAAAAAAGAAAAAGGCTTTTAAAATTTTGAAATCAGAGGGAACAGAAGAGGCTTACAGGGAGTATAAAAGCTGTAATAAGGAGTGCAAGAAAGCAAATAACAAGCTAAATGGAAAATGAATTACCTGATAGCAGAACAAAGAAAGTCCAACCCCAAGAAGTTTTTTTAAGTATATCAATAGTAAAAGGACTGAGAATGTGGGACCATTAAATAATGGGGCTGAGAAGGTTATAGAGGATGCCAAAAGGGCAAATGTGCTAACCGTATTTTTTCCTCACTTTAAGAATCTTAGTCCTTATAGCAGGACTGTAATATATGAAGGGTATAAATGAGGAATATTCACTCTGGCTGACAGAGGATATGGTACGGAAAACATTTAGACAAAGTTAATATCAACAAGCCCAGGACTGGATAAAATAGATCCTCAGATCTTAAAAAGCTTAGTCCAGTTTTATCTGACCGCTGTTCTTATCTTTTCAGATTCACTTTTGTCTGGTGATATGCTGCTGGATTGGAAAAAAGCCAATGTAATACCAATATTCAAAAAAGGTAGTCGTTCCAGCTCGGTAAAATAAGACCTGTAAGCCTAACATCAGTGGTACGGAAGGTGCTGGAAACTTTGTTACGGGCACATTCCTTGACTTGAACTGATCTATTAGTAGTAGTCAGCATGGATGTGTGAGAAATAGATAGTGTAGACAAATTTACTTGCTTATATGAAGAGGCAAGTACGAATTTAGATTCTGGCATAGCAGTGGTTGTAGTATACTTGGTTTTTGCTAAAGCTTTTGATACTGTGTCACATAGGCGACTAATGTATAGAGATGGCCGAAACTCACCGTTTCGTTCCGTTTAGATCTGAAAATCAAAAAAAGGAACGATTTTTTTTTGATTTATCGAATGTTAAACACTATATTCTAGGATATTGAAAGTTCAAGTCTATTTTCAAAAATCCTCAAACGTTCGATAAGTATAGAAAAAAAGCTCTGAAGTCCCGGAATCGGACGATCCGTCTGGATTTGGATGGATCATTCAGATTTTGGAACTGAGGGGTCCATCTCTACTAATGTAAAAAAGTGAAGACTGTTGGCCTAGAAAAAAAAATTGTACATGGATGGAGTTCGGGCCAAACTATTCAATCTAGTTTGGTTTTCAAAACTCACGGCTATATTATGAAATTATTGAAAATCGATAATTACCAAATTTATGAGCTGTTCACTAACCTAGAATGTTCGTTCGCTAACCGACAAATGTATGGTTCCTTTTTTGCTAACCCTGAATGTATGGTTCGTTTACGATAACCTCAAATGTATGGTTCGATTTCGCTAACCCTAGAATGGATCGTTCGATAACCCTCGAATGTATATTTGTTTTTCGCTAACCCTCGAATATATCATTTGTTTTCGGTAACCCTCGTGTATGGTTCATTTTTGCTAACCCTAGAATGTATCGTTCCCTAACCCTCGAATGTATTGTTCGATTTCAATAACCATGAATGTATAGTTCTATTTTCAGTAACCCTCAAATCATCGTTCGGTAACTCTTAAATTGGCCATAATCCTCAAATGTAGCTTGCGCAAACCCGACAATTGCCAATCATGAACTAAGAAGTGTTTTAACAGGTTTGGTGATAGTGACATGTTCCTCAGACGATTTCCCAGGTGCCACAGCCATTTACAGTAAGTTACCATTGTTATTTCATCTATAAATCCTCCAAACTTTTTGAAATATCACTCCTCACTGACTTTAATGTGTTCCTTTTCGAACTTCCGAACTTTTACTGAAGTTCGAGAGTTTGGAAACGAACCGAACTTCAGTATGTTCGGCCATCTCTAATTGCAAACAGAGAGTGGTGGTTAATGGAGCTACATATAGTAGGCTAAAGTTCTAAGTGGAGTGAGTCAGGGTTCTGTACTGGGGCCATGCCTTTTAATCTGTTTATAAATGACTTAGAAGGGGGCATTTAGAGCAATGTCTCGTGTTAGCTGATAACAATATCTACATTGTGCAGAGCTTTGGAAACTTCAATTGTGCAAGCAGACCTAGAAGATTATCAAAGTCGGCACAAAATGGCAGATGAGATTCAATGTTGATAAATGTAAGGTGATGCATTTGGGGTTTAACCATCATAGTAATATGTAACATAGTAATTGAGGTTGAATCAAGACATAAATCCATCAAGTCCCAACTTTTCACCCTCCTTTTAATCTACCTAACAGTTGATCTAATAAAATTGCTCAATAACTATGAACTAGCTTTTTCTTCGTTTTTATTATTATTTATATTTGAATATGCATGAGTTATGTAGTCAGCTGATTTAATTTACAAATATCTGTTTGGTTTAAACAAAACCACATGGCACGTCCTTATACCTTTTACCATATCTGTATGATTTTCAGATATATGTCAGTAAACAAACCAGCTGCTTCTCTACTTTTTGCCATCCAAACAAAGCATGCTTAGAAATGATCCCTAACCTCTTATTTCTTATGAGTCAAGCTGATTTATTCACCACATACCACAACAACTGGGTCTTTATGAATAGACAATGAAAACTACTTTGGAGGGTGTGAACAGCCTTGCAAATCATTAGTTTATTCTAAACACCAAATGTATTTGAATAACAGAGCAGTGACAAGTTCACTTAGGCCTGAGATACATCAATTCCTAGAACTGATTTTTATTTGTGCTGAACTTCAAAGACAAATAAAGCAGCATCGCCTGAACATGTTATCACAAAGACTGTTCTTTCCAAGGGTACGTGTCTAATACATTCTGAAATCCATTATGTTGCACTGGCAGTTCAAAGGTCAGTTAACAAGCCGAGATCATACAGGTGCATAGATCCTTTTTAAAAATCATAAGTAGGCAGATTACATTCAATGCAACTTCATTCAAGCATTCATTCTGTTATTATTAAGTGACTGTGTAATACCAACCAGAATGTTGCAAAATGAGTCATTTAAATTAAATTTCAAGAGGCATTCAAAGAGTATCTTTCATGGCTCTTTTATCCGCGTAGTAATTAGACTAATCTGGTTTGCTTGTATGCTTTTATGGTGTATATTTCAAATCAATTAATATTTTGCACTCATCAAGGCTGACTTGTATTTATTGGCTTGTTGCCACACTTGAATCACTATCACATTCAATCACGGCTCTTTTAATCTGAATATTTAGTACTCTTTCATGTCTTAATTACGGCAAATTGCACACAGTTGGCACCATTTCTTGAAATTAATCCCAGAGTACTTTGTTTCTGTCAAGCAGTCAAAGCCTCAGAGAATAACAGTAAATGTTATTGCAGATCTAAATTAAATGACTGTCTATGTATTAACACAAGACGTTAATTATTTGTGCAATTTGTTTTGTTTTTTTTGTTAAAAGTTAAATTATCTTTATCGAGAATAAAATTACTGTAGACAACAAGAACAAATACATTTAAATAGATTTGATTCAGATTAAAACTTGACAACAATTTTCTCCCCTGGACTGGTGATAGGGAAGATAACAAGCACTATAATTTTCTCATTGACTGATTTAAATACCTAAACTTGTAGTTAAACAAAGGGAAGAAGGTTCCAGAATTTAAGAAATTGCATCTGGCTTGCTGTGCTTTTGGTTTAGTTTGTTTACTGCAAATCAATTGCAGAATCTTTGGACATATATATATATATAAAAGCTGATACATTTTTATTTTGTTAGAATTAAAACAGCAGTGTTATTATTATTACTATAATTATATTATTAATAATTATTATTATTATTCCTGTGATGATGAAGCTCAATGAAGACATAAAAGCAGATAAAAAACAGCTGGACAATAGATCTCTGTGTGATATTAACCAAATCCTAATATTAAGCCTAAGATACTGTATCAAAACTCAGCAGCAAAATTTGCGATTCTTAAGCGTGGTCTATACTTCTCTATTACACTAAGATGTGTACAACAGGATTGGCCCTTTTTCGTACTGTATGTAAATAAAGCAATAAACTCAGCTAGTAGACATTTTGTTTGTTTCATAACACCAAAGAGGCTGTGTGTTTCTAAAAAAATGGCATTTATATGTTGTACCACCTGAGACACTACAAAAATGTTGGTATATTTAGAAAACTTTGTTAATACAGATGTGAATACTGGGGGTAGGACTCTTTGAAGCCTACAAAGGATGTGAGTTGTACTGGCAACAACATGGAAGCCTTCTTAGTACAGAATCCATTTCTCACGTGTACTTATACAACTTACTAGAGAAGATCTTAACTGTATAGGTGTTCTGGGGAGGAAAAACTTTCACATTAGGAAAAAAATTTAAAAAAAATTTAAATGGACAGTTCAGTGGAAATTATCAATATTTGTTAAATTGTTAGTTTGTGTAATGCCTTTTTATTATTCTACATTATTCTCTACCATTTTGAAAAATCAGTTGATTTCATACTCTTTGCTTTTCCTGCTGTTAGTCAGGTTCAAAAGTCCTTCTTTTTACTAGAATGCACCACATCCTTGGAATGTTCCTAACAGTAATTCTACTAATTGGCTGTTGGATGGGTCAAAGTGCTCAGATCTCTACTGAGCAACTGAATCAACCCAGGTGCTGGGTCAAGGGCAAGACCATAACGGTCTCTATTAGGGGTCCTGCAAACAGGAAGTCAGTATTTCGGTTGTATTTATTTATACACACAACAAAATGCTAAATTGGCAGATTAAGGTCATTGGGATGAAAAAATACTGCTCTTTTTTCTGAAAAGCATATGTATTTGCACTGAATTTCCCCTTTAAGTTATCTCTTTAAAGTATATCTTATGTGTATAAGCATCAACATCTTACTGCTACCCTGAGAGAAGGATTTTTAAAATATTACGCTATTTGGAAACTGTGGATAAATCTGATGCAAACTATGAACCTTGTATAGCAGCATATTAATTAGGTTTTTTTTTGACAATGATAAAAACAGTTACAGCTTACCCTAGTATGGAACGTAGAAAGTTAAACTGCATATTTTAATATGATATCTGAATTAACAGATAAAATCAAGTATAAGGATCTTTATTTAGGGTGTAACTGCAGGGGTCCGGGCCCACCCATGAGATTGGAGGCCGGGCCCCCTGACATGCCAAAGTTCCGCAATCAGCTGTTTTTAAACAGTAGATTGCTCATATGAAATAAGCATATGTGCGATCAGCTGTTTAAAAGACCAAACCAAACGGTTCTGAAGTAAAGGGATAGTATTGTGTAATGTAATGTTTTCCCTAAGGCACCCCCCCAAATATAGGGGGAAACCCTACCACAGAAGTTATAAGGAGGGAAAGCTACATCATCCTATATATAAAAGTCCTGCGTCCGTGCTATGGTCCGTGCGTGTGTGTCACTGCAATAACTCACCTGGCCACTAGATGTCCCACTCCTCCCTTACAACATTACTGCTGTTTTCCCTCCAAAGAAACAGTTCTTACTATGTAAGTCTGCCTTTCCCAAAATCCTTAGGTCCTAAGGTCTGTTCCTCTTCAGGCTGCTGGTGCAATTTCACTGATTTTGCTGTGTAATCACTGCCTGATTGTCCAAATAGGCGCGGATCCCGGATGCACATGTGTGCGCCCATTTGTCCAGGCCCAACAGGCTTACTGTCTAGTTTTTTATAAAAATGTAAAACATGCAATAATCAAAACACTGTGTTTTATAAATCTAAATCCTTATTGCAATTTATAAAAATATTACATCAGCTCTGTTAACTATGTAGAAGCTTTTGAAGGGTCTTAACATTTTATACAGTCATATACTGTATCTACAATAAGGGTAAAATATTGTATCTATAACAAAGGGTCATATACTGTATCTATAACAAGGGTCATATACTGTATCTATACAAAGGTCATATACTGTATCTAAACAAAGGGTCATATACTGTATCTATAACAAAGGGTCATATACTGTATCTATAACAAAGGGTCATATACTGTATCTATAATAAAGGGTCATATGCTGTATCTATAACAAAGGGTCATATACTGTATCTATAACAAAGGGTCATATACTGTATCTATAACAAAGGGTCATATACTGTATCTATAACAAAGGGTCATATACTGTATCTATAACAAGGTCATATGTCATACATGATATACTTACAATAAAGGGTCAAATATTGATCTATAACAAGGGTATATACTGTATCTATAACAAAGGGTCATATACTGTATCTATAACAAAAGGGTCATAACTGTATCTATAACAAAGGGTCATATACTGTATCTATAACAAAGGGTCATATACTGTATCTATAACAAGGGTCTATACTGTATCTATAAAAGGGTCATATACTGATCATAACAAAAGGGTCAATTACTATCTCTAACAAAGGGTCATATACTGTATCTATAACAAAGGGTCTATACGTAGCTATAATAAAGGGTCATATACTGTATCTATAACAAAGGGTATATACTGTATCTATAACAAAGGGTCATAAACTGTATCTATAACAAAGGGTCATATACTGTATTATAACAAAGGGTCATATACTGTATCTATAACAAAGGGGCATATACTGTATCTATAACAAAGGGGCATATACTGTATCATAACAAAGGGTATATACTGTATCTATAACAAGGGTCATATACTGTATTATACAAGGGTCATAACTGTATCTATAACAAAGGGTCATAACTGATATCTATAACAAAGGGTCATATACTGTATCTATAACAAAGGGTCATATACTGTATTTATAACAAAGGGTCATATACTGTACTATAACAAAGGGTCATATACTGTATCTATAACAAAGGGTCATATACTGTATCTATAACAAAGGGTCATATACTGTATCTATAAACAAAGGGTCATTACTGTATCTTAACAAAGGTATATACTGTATCTATAACAAAGGGTCATATACGTATCTATAACAAAGGGTCAATATGTATCTATAACAAAGGGTCATATACTGTAATCTAAACAAAGGGTCATATACTGTATCTATAACCAAAGGGTCATATACTGTATCTATAACAAAGGGTCATATACTGTATCTATAACAAAGGGTCATATACTGTATCTATAACAAAGGGTCATATTAGTATCTATAAAAGGGTCATAACTGTATCTATAACAAAGGGTCATATACTGTATCTATACAAGGGTCATATACTGTATCTATAACAAAGGGTCATATACTGTATCTATACACAAAGGGGTCATATACTGTTATCTATAACAAAGGGTATATACTGTATCTATTATAAGGGTCATATACTGTATCTATAACAAAAGGGTCATATGCTATCATACAAGGGTCATATACTGTATCTTAACGGGTCATATACTGTATCTATCAAGGGTCCATACTGTATCTATACAAAGGGTCATATACTGTAGTCTATAATAAAGGGTCATATGCTGTATCTATAACAAAGGGTCATTTGATCTATACAAGGTATATGTTCTATACAATTTTAAGTCACTCTTTATAAGGCATACTGTTCTATAATAGGGTCCTATACGTTCTAAAAGAAAAACAAAAAAGGGATCTATGCTGCATCTATAACAAGGGTCATATACTGTACTATTATAAAGGGTCATATACTGGATTTAACATAGTAACATAGTAACATAGTAATTAAGGTTGAATAAGACATTCGTCCATCAGTCCAACTATTCCCTTTTTTTTTTTTTAACCCACCTAACAGTTGATCAGAGGAAGGCAAAAAAACCCAGCTAAAAAAGGGGGGAAAAAATCCTTCCTGACTCCAAACGGCAATCGAAAGATCCCTGGATCAACCAGATCTATATGCAAATACAGTAATTCTCAATATGTTTTAGTTTTAGAAACTTACAGGCCTTTTTAAAGTTATTCAATGAACTTGCCATTACCACCTCTGCTGGAAGACAGTTCCACAGTTTCACCGTTCTCACTGTAAAGAAACCTCTCCTAACTTGAAGATGAAACTCTTTTCTTCAACCTTAAGGATGGTCCACGAGTCCTCTGATATGACCTATTAGTGAACAATGACACCAGGAGTTCACTGTATGGGCCATAATATATTTGTATAAGGTTATCATGTCCCCACGCAACCGCGCTTCTCCAATGTAAACAGCCCTAACTTGTCTAATTGCCTGGCATATTCAAGCCCCTCCATTCCCCTTATTAATTTAGTTGCCCTTCTCTGGACTGCTTCCATTTCCAAGAGTCCCTTTTGTATATGGGATTCCAAAAATGCACCGCATATTCCAAATGAGGCCTTACCAGTGCCTTGTAAAGAGGGAGAATAATATTTTTCTCTCTTGAATTATTCCCTCTTTATACAAGACAATATTGCTAGCTCTAGCTGTTGCTACCTGGCATTGTTTGCTACAGCTAAGTCTGTTATCTACCAGAACCCCCAAATCTTTTTCCTTTCAGATGCACCTAACACAGGTTATTTATGGTGTAGGTGGCACAGGGATTATTAAATCCCAAAGCATCACCTACATTTATCAACATTGAATCTCATCTGCATCTGCTGCCATTTTGATAATCTATCAGGTCTGCTTGCAGCACTTGCACATCATTGGAAGTTTCCAAAGCTCTGCATATTTAGTGTCATCAGCAAACACGAGACCTTGCTCTCAATGCCCCTTCTAGTCATTTAATAAACAGATTAAACAGAAGCGTTTTAGCTATTTTAGCTAGTTTAATTGCTTTCTTGCACTCTTTATTACAACTTTGAAGTCCGTAAGCCTGTTCTGTGGCCTTTGCTTTCAAAATTTTAAAAGCTTTTCTTTTTTTCCATTCCCTTTTTACCTGAGCATTAAGCCATGCAGGAGTGGACACTATTTTTACACTTTTCTAAAGGTACCGATTTGGAAATGTTATAGTTTAATATCCCTTTAAAAGTGGTCCACATCTGCTCAGTATCTGTCAGTACTTACCTTGCCGCGGGTCCGGGGTCCTCCTCCGGCGGCCCGACGGGAGCGCGCCGATAAGCGCGCCGCCCGCTGCACGCCCGCTCACGTGCCGCGCGGTCTCAGTGACGCGAGGACGTGGGCGGGCAGGCTTTTTCCCTGCTTGCAGCCGTTCCCTTCCGGGGCCACGGCCAGCAGGGAGGAGGTCACAGGGCCTATTTAGGCTCCTCCTGGCAGCTGGCCTCTTGCTGCCAGTTCAGAGTTATTTGCTCTGGACTCCTAGCTCCCTGTGCCTGTAGCATTTGTTTCCTGTTGGTCCTGACTCCTACCTCCGGTCCGAATATCTACCAAAGCTCCTACCTCAGTTATCTCCGGTCTGCATATCTCCACAGCTCCTACCTCCGGTCCGAATCTACCACAGCTCCTACCTCCAGTTATCTCCGGTCTGCATATCCTCCACAGACTCCTACCTCCGGTTCTGAATATCTACCACACAGCTCTACCTCCAGTTATCTCCGGTCTGCATTTCCTCCAAGCTCTACTCCGGTCCGAATATCTACCACAGCTCTACCTCCAGTTAATTCCGGTTGCATATCCCTCACAAGCTCCTACCTCCGGTCCGAATATCTACCACAGCTCCTACCTCCAGTTATCTCGGTCTGCATATCCTCCACAGCTCCTACCTCCGGTCCGATATTACCACAGCTCCTACCTCCAGTTATCTCCGGTCTGCATATCCTCCACAGCTCCTACCTCCGGTCCGAATATCTACCACAGCTCCTACCTCCGTTATCTCCGGTCTGCATATCCTCCACAGCTCCTACCTCCGGTCCGAATATCTACCACAGCCCTACCTCCAGTATCTCGGTCTGCATATCTCACAGCTCCTACCTCCGGTCCGAATATCATCCCCAGGTTCGACTTCCTGTTCACCTGTATCTGTTCTGCTGCCTCTCCACATTGGGGATTGGCCTTTGTGGTTCTCTTCTTGGAGCCGCGACCTGGTATCTGTCCGCCGCAAAACATCCTCACCATTAGAGGCTCTGGTGAAAACCGGCTGGTACTTAGATTCCGGTCCAGAGGGGGTCTCACGGGGGTCTTTTCCTGAAGATCGCGTAACGTAACTGGCAGCCAGATGAATCCACTGGAGATGTCAGTCCAGCAGAAGACCTGTACCGTCAAGTCGCTGACTTCGTGGGAGCTTTGCAGAAGCTAGGCAGGGATTCTGTCAACTAGACGCTAACTGAATGCCATGTCCCTGGCATCCTCATTACCCTGCTATTGCAGAGCCTAAGATCCGCTCCCTGACCGGTTTTCCGGTGATCGTTCCAAATTGCACCAATTCTCAAAAGCTCCTGCAATTTGTCTTTTCCCTTCGCCCTAAAGTTTCACTGAAGAAAGGGTGAAAGTAGGGTTCATTATTTCATTGCTTCAGGATGAGCCCCAAGCTTGGGCCCTTCGCTTGTTGGATCAGAACAGCCGCAGTAGTACCTCTGTAAGTACCTTTTTCTTGCCCTGGGAGAAATTTACGATGATCCTCGTAGAGCTGTCTCAGCTGAGGGGCCCTTCGTAACCTGTTCAAGGGAAAAGACAGGTGGAAGATTATGTGGCCGTTCCGCAGATCAGTGTTGAGACTCAATGGAACGAAGCGGCTCTTAACATCAGTTTCGAATCGGACTGTCAGAAACTCTTAAAGATGAGTTAGCACGCACTGGAGTCCCGGGGAAGCTGAAGGATCTTATTGATATAGCGGTCCAAATTGATCGCCGACTAAGAGAAAGGAGATTAGAAAGGGGTGCTTCCGTTGTCCTGTGATACTTTACTGCTGCACCTGTTCAGGATTTCTGGAACCCGTCCCTATGCACTTGGGTTAACTCGTCCTTCTTCTCTCTGAAGAAAGGATCCGAAGACGCGCTTAAACCTGTGTCTTACTGCGGGGTCTGGTCATTTGCCTCAGGGATGCCCAATAGGCCACTAGTAAGGTTCCTACTATGATTCTAGCCCGTCTCTTCCGGCTTCAGCACCTTACTATCTGTTGATGTCTCATTACAGGGAAACGGTAGAGGTTCACCGTCCAAGGTTATTGATCCGGGGCCTGTAGGTTTTATTTTGGAATCCCTAACCCAGGAATGGAAGATTCCTACTGTCCCAAATCTTCTCCTCTTTTCATTCATCTGGCAGACGGGTCTAAAATTTCATCTGGTCCTGTACTACGAGAGACTTTCCAGTATTGATCAATATCAATCATCATTCAGAAGTTATATGTTTTGATGTACTGCCTTTTCTCTTTTTCCCTTATTCTAGGTATGCCATGGTTGAAAACACACAACCTTCAATAAATTGGATCTTGGAGAGGTTCTTTCCCTCATGCATTGTCGGCTGTCATGTATTTCTCTTCATTGTAAGTATTAATCAAGTCCATTCTGAAGCTTTGTTACCCAGTGTCTATCAGAACTTCGCAGATGTTTTTTGATAAGAAGGCTGTAACAATTTCACCACACCGCATTTACGATTGCCCAGTGAACTGTTACCTGGTGCGGAGATTCCTTTGGGCGGGTATATCCGTTGTCAGAACCTGAGCAAGGGTTCTTAGGAATATATAGAAGAGAATCTTCAGAAGGGCTTCATTCGCCATTCTACGTCTCCAGCAGGGGCTGGTATATTTTTCGTGGAGAAAAAAGACGGTTCGCTTAGCCCTGTATTGACTACCGAGCTCTCAATAATGTCAAAATTAAGAATAGATACCCTCTTCCATTATTCCTGAATTATTTCAAACGGTTTGAGGACCGCCAACATTTTAACCAAGTTGGATCTTCGGGAGCCTATAACTTAATTCGAATAAAGGAAGGGGATGAATGGAAACGGCATTCCGCTCCAGAATGGTCACTTCGAATATTTGGTCATGCCTTTCGGGTCTGTGAACGCACTGCCAACATTCCAACATTTGTAACAGACATTTTCCGTGACTTTGTTGATGATTTCTTGGCCGGTGTATCTAGATGATATATTGATTTTTTCTTCTAACCTAGAGGATCATCGTACCCAGTTAAGAAAGTTCTTTCTCGTCTTAGAATTCATGGTTATACGCCAAACTGTGGGAAAGTGAGTTCGAAAAACCTTCAATAACGTTCTTGGGGTTCATCATACTCTCCCAGGGTTAATTATGGATCCAAAAGGTTTTCCGTATTCGGATTGGCCTACTCCAACTACCCGAAAGCAGGTTTCAAATTGATTGGTTTTGCTAACTTCTACCGTAGATTTAAGAATTTTTCTAACTATAATACTGCCGTTGACCGTTGACCAGAACTCATGTCCCATCTGTTGGACGAAGCCCCGCTCAAAAGCATCTTTGAGCGTCTGAAACTCGCTTTTACTTCAGCTCCCATCCTTATCCATCCAGATCCAACGTTCCTTTTACATAGAGGTGGATGCTTCCGAAGGTGCTCTAGGAGGCTTAACTCTCGCAACCGTAAGGACCTAAGGCTTTACTAACCAGTTGCTTTTTTTTCAAGAAAACTTTCTGATTGAGAAGAATTTGAGTAGGAGACCGTGAGTGTTGGCCATAAATCGGCCCTGGAAGAGTGGCGATATTTAATTGAGGGCGCCATAATCCTATTACCATCTTCCACTGATCATAAGAACCTGGAATATTTGCAAACTGCCAAAAGATTAAAACCCCGTCAAGCTAGATGGGCTTCTTTCTTTACACGTTAAACTTCCATATAACCTTTCGCCAGGTTCAAAGAATGGCAAGGCCGACGCCCTTCTAGACAATTTTGTGAGGTCAAAAGTGACAAACCTAATATGGTTCTTTCCAAATCAAATTTTCTGCGTTGCATTAATCTATAGCCAAAACACCATCACAAGAAGCACTCTCCCAGTCTACCTCTCGTTCCCAAGATGGGTTTAATAATACAAAATACAAAATATTGTTCCGGACCGGGCCAGGTCTGCAGTACTTCAGTATTGTCATTCTCATGCTTGTGCTGGTCATTTTGGTGTTCACAAGACGTTGGATTTGGTTAACAGAAATTTTTTTTGGCCAAGTATGTCTAAAGATTGTTAACAGTTGTGGCTTCTTGTCTTATTGTGCTAGATTCGACACTAGACAGAGACCATACGGGTTACTGTCTCCCTCTGCCGGTTCCTGACCGCCCTTTGGGCATGATTACCATGGACTTCATGTTGAGTTACCTCGCTCCAGGGGTTTCAACACAATCTTGTGGTTGTTGATCGGTTAACGAAGTGGCTCACTTTATTCCGTAAAAGGATTCCCTCAGCCTCCACTACTGCAGATGTGTTCATTAGAGAGATTGTGCGTCTTCATGGAGTTCCCGTGATATCGTATCAGATAGAGGGGACAATCACTTTCGAAATTTTGGAAGGAGTTGTGCAAGTGTTTGCATATCCACAATTCTTTTTCCTCGGATTATCATCCACAATCTAATTGACAAACAGAAAAGACAAACCAAACACTTGAACATATCTCCGGTGTTACTCCTCTGCAACACAAGAAGATTGGTCTTCTCTGTTAACCGCTTGACGGAGTTTGCTCCTAAACAACGCTGTTCATCCTCATCAGTGTTCCCCCCTTTTATGCTAACTATGGTTTAATCCAACTTTCTACCGGTATTCTTCCAAGATACTATACCTGACCTTATCACAGAATAAATCGTATGAAGGAGAAGACTGTAGAGCTAAAGACCTTCATGCTGAAGCTCAAGAACAAGCCCGTAAGTCAGCTAATCTTTTTAGAAAAAGATTTCTTCGGTAATTAAGGTTGGAGACTTGGTCTGGTTGTCTACTCGTAATTTGAATTGAGGATCCTTCTGCTAAGTTGGGTCCCGGTTCATCGGCCATTTCGTATTAGGAAGCTATCAACACGGTCGCCTTTGAACTGGAGCTCCCCAATTCATTAAAGATACATCCAGTTTTTCTGTATCTGTTTCAAAAGATATGTTTCCGAATCTGCGCTGGAGCCTCCTCCGCTGCCTGTTTGATTGATGGGACTGACGAATACGAGGTAGAAAATATTTTAGATGCCAAGATTTCTGCTGGGGGAAGTTAAGGTATCTGATTAAATGAAGGGATTTGGTCCCGAAGAAAATTCTTGGGAGCCGGAGAAGCAGATTCACGTCCTCGTTTGGTCAAGATTTCATTCCAAAAACCCCTGACAAACCTAAACCCAAGGGCAACCGGAGGTTGCCCGTGGGGGGGGGGCAATGTCAGGTACTTACCTTGCCGCGGGTCCGGGGTCCCCTCCGGGGCCGCGAGCGGGAGCGCGCCGATAAACGCGCGCCCGCTCGCACGCCCGCTCAAGCCACGCCCGCGTCCTCAGTGACGCGAGGACTGTGGCGGGGCAGGCTTTTTCCCTGCTTGCAGCCGTTCCTTCGGGGCACGGCCAGCAGGGAGGAGGTCACAGGGGCCTATTTAGGCTCCTCCTGGCAGCTGGCTCTTGCTGCCAGTTCAGAGTTTGTCTTTTGGATCCTAGCTCCCTGTTTGCCTGTAGCATTTGTTCCTGTTGGTCTGACTCCTCCTCCGGTCCGATATCTACCACAGCTCCTACCTCCAGTTTCTCCGGTTCTGCATATCCTCCACAGCTCCTACCTCCGGTCCGAATATCTACCACAGCTCCTACCTCCAGTATCTCCGTTCTGCATATCCTCCACAGCTCCTACCTCCGGTCCGAATATCTACCACAGCTCCTACCTCCAGTTATCTCCGGTCTGCATTTCCTCACAGCTCCTACCTCCGGTCGAATATCTACCACAGCTCCTACCTCCAGTTATCTCCGGTTGCATATCCTCCACAGCTCCTACCTCCGGTCCGAATATCTACCACAGCTCCTACTATCCAGTTATCTCCGGTCTGCATACTCCACCAGCTCCTCAACCTCGGTCCGAAAATCTACCAAGCTCCTACCTCCCAGTTTATCTCCGGTGCCATATCCTCCACAGCTCCTACCTCCGGTCGAATATCTACCACAGCTCCTACCTCCAGTTATCTCCGGTCTGCATATCCTCACAGCTCCACTCCGGTCCGAATATCTACCACAGCTCCTCACCTCAGTTATCTCCGGTCTGCAATCCTCCACAGATCCTACCTCCGGTCCGAATATCTACCACAGCTCCTACCTCCGTTATCCGGTCTGCATATCTCCACAGCTCTACTCGGTCGAATATCATCCCCAGGTTTCGACTTCCTGTTCACGTATCTGTTCTGCGCCTCTCACATTGTGGGATTGGCCTTTGTGGTTCTCTTTCTGGAGCCGCGACACCTGGTATCTGTCGCCGCCGCAAACATCCTCACCATTAGAGGCTCTGGTGAAAACCGGCTGGTACTTAGATTCCGCGTCCAGAGGGGGTTCACGGGGGTCTTTCCTGAAGATCGCGAACAGTATCTTTACCAGAAACAGTTCCCCCCAGTCTTGAGCAGGAGCATTCTTTAAAGCATAAAATTAGCTTTCCTAAAGTTAAAGTTTTTTGTTAAGCCACGTGCACTTAGTTTTCTGCAAACTATATTAAATGACACCTATCATGGTCACTATTCCCTAAGTCCCATTACCTTCATCTCCAAAATGAGCTCTGGGTTATTAGATATCACCAGATCCAACAACGCATTCTTTCTAGTAGGAAACTTCTACCATCTGTGAAGAAAATGCTCATATAGGAAATTTAAGAACTTTTACCTTTTGAGGTGCTGGCAGTTCCATTACTCCAATCTATTTCAGTGGTAGTTAAAATCCCCATAACCAGAACATGCCCCATACCAGCAGCCTTCGCCAACTGCATATGGAGATTCATTTCCACCTCTTCCCGGCATTTGGCGGCTTATAACACACTCCAACAATTAATTTACCTACCTTCTTGCTTCCTGTTACACAGTTTCCACCCATAATGTTTCTGCCGCATCGTTTCCTCCCCATCTATTTCCATCTTTAAATTTGGCTTCAATTCCTGTTTAACAACATACATACCTCCTCCTCCTTTCTTGATAACTCGTCATGTCTAAATAAGGAGTACCCTTCAATATTTACTGTCCAGTCGTGTGAATCATTAAGCCATGATTCTGCTATACCAAATTACATCATACCTTTCCTTTAGAGCTATTTATTTCAAGTTCGCCGGTTTTTCCAGCCAGAACTCCTTGCATTTGAAACATACATTTTAGTTATCAATTGATTTACTTCCATACATGGTCGTAATGCTCCGTATCCTATGACTCCCCCCTCCCCCTTCTCCTCCCTCCGTTGTGTTACTAGCCCCAGATCCCTAACTTCTTATCTACCCTGTGTAGTTAAACGTTCCCCCCCCCCATACCTAGTTTAAAATTCCTCCAACCCCCTAGCCATTCTCCCCCAAAACAGTTGCACCATCACATCACCATAACAAAGGGTCATATACTGTATCATAACAAAGGGTCATATACTGTATCTATAACAAAGGGTCATTACTGTACTATAAAAAGGGTCATAACTGTATCTATAACAAAGGGTCATATACTGTATCTATAACAAGGGTCAATCCGATCTATAACAAGGGTCATTACTGTATCTATAACAAAGGGTCATATCTGTATCTATAACAAAGGGTTATACTGTATCTATAAAAGGGTATATTTCTAAAATATACAATTCTTAGGCTATCCAGTCATTGTAAAGTTTGATGCATAGAAAAAAAGAACACACAAACAAATTTGTTATAAATGAACCTTTTTGGAAGCATGGGAAATACTTTAACATATAAGAAAACTTTTCCTAAAATAACCCTTTTATAATAATGCAAAAAACGTATGCATATAATATTATATCTGTTGATTCAGTTGGATGTTTTACTAGTATCCAACTGGCTTTCATTCAGAATGACTTGTACAAGACCTTTATAGGATCTCCCTGAAGGTTTTCATCTTTTTTTGGGTCATAATTATCATCAAAACATTAATTTATGGTTTTCACAAATTTTGTGAGAGAGATGTGACAAATGATGACCTTATGGCGGGGCTCTATTAAAGGAACTTGACCACAAGAATCGTGTGATTTTACCCATCAATTGTACTCATAGATGCTGTATTACTAAGCTGCATGGATAGGTGAATGATTTTGTTCCGTGATTGGAATCTATATTACTCACTAATCTTTAGTCTAAATGAATGTCTATTTTTTTGATTATACTAGCATATATTTTGGTCAATATCTACAAGGCCAGTCTAAGTATAATGTATCTGTAGTATATTTCACAGCTAACAGGGATATAATTAAATATTTAACAATTCCAATATTCCTGGGAATCATGGTTTTTAGTACATGCATTACAAATTACCATTTCTTGTAGGAACCTGAAAAGAACCTGTTCAGGTCGAAACTAAAGTTTCATCCGCAAATTTAGAATTTTCGGAGGGAAAAAAAAGTTCCAGTTGAAACCTAAGACATTCCACTAACAAGGAAATTCAATAAAAGTTCTTTTCATTAAATTGTGCTATTTTACCCACAATCGATGTTAGCTTTCAAAGTTAATAAGATCTAATTGGTTGGGGCACAATTAGCACCATTTTTAATGATAAGACTTTTATTGAATTCTCCCCGCACGTGTTAGCCTATTTATAAGTACAAAGATAGTTGTTCAGTGTTTATAACCAATTTGACAATACTTTAAAAGCCACCAGGAAGTGTTATCAATTTACCATTCATATGCCCTGAAATTTCATCACATTTTCAGCATTATTATGCTACTTTTTGCCAGGTAATTTTGTCTTTTATGAGAAATTGCCTTATGAAAATTCGCCTTTTAAATACTATACGAAAGAAAAGTTGAATCTTTAAACAATTGTGGTGAAGTCTTGGAGGGAAAAAAAAATAACAAATAATGCCCCTTTATAAATGCCCCTTAGACCCCCATTTGACTTTATTGGCAAATAGAAAAATCGTAAGCTTAAAAAACCGGAAACATTCTGAAAAGTCTAACACTAGTATTGAGAAAAACCAGTCCACAATGTACTGATACCTTCCTTGGACCATTAGCAGGCTAAATAAATGACCATTATGCGTTTTCGGACATTTGAATGGCTGAATTTAACGCAAAAAAACACTTTTTGCCATTTTATGAATATGATCTAGAGTTACCACGGACCAATGTATGGCGAAAAGGGAATGGTGAAGGTGGCAGTAATGACTTTTCGCCACTGGTATTCACGATACTGAAATTGCGAATTTGATAAACGATTATCAAATTGCAAAAAGTCTGAATTTGGCAAAAAGCAGCGATAAGGTGGCAAATCTTTACAAACCTTTATAAATATGCTCTAGGGGATGTTTAGTTTCATATGCTTTTACCAAAATATTCATTCCAGGTAGATTCAAATAAAAGTTCTTATCGTTAAAATGGTGCTTATTTTGCCCCAACCAATCAATATTATTAACATTTGAAAGCTAACATCTGATTGGTTGGGGCAAATTAGCACCATTTTAACGTTAGAACTTTTATTGATAACCCTGTAGTATTTTCCTATACGAATGGTGGAAAGCGCACATTTCTTTGTCAGTGTGGCCAAAGGAATGTTAGTCTCACACTGAACTTCGAGCTCTGATTTATTTACTATATTCTACATTTAGCTCTATGGAACATAACTGGTATTCATCAAAGCAGCATCAATTTTCATATTGAACTAAAAATTTGCCTCTTAAAATGAAAACTCACTTTCAATGATTTCTGACTAAACTACTGGACTGAGATGCACTAGTTCTACAACTAGGAAAACACATTATTAGCACATTGACCTCCTGTCATAGTGTCTAGTGTGACACTAATATTGTTCTTTTTTGCTGCCTGCGTTTCTTCGAATCTTACTCCACAATCCTAATTGTAGTGGGAAATAGATGACAGATAGGCGAGAGATGATAGATGTTAGATAGATAGATGTAAAAGGGTTACTGATTACTAAAAAGAATAGCATTCTATATCATTTGGGCGCCAGGCGACATGTTGATTAACTTATTGGTTTAGATACACTCAACAAGCAGCTGGAACAAGGAAAGTATAATAGGCAATGGTAAAAAAAAAATA
>JAACNH010003948.1:0-26410 GCA_019447015.1 Hymenochirus boettgeri
TAAGTGATAACTGGATGGAGTAATTGATAACCGGATGCAGTAAGTGAAAACTGGATGGAGTAATTGATAACCAGATGCAGTAAGTGATAACCGGATGCAGTACGTGATAACCGGATGTATTAAGTGATAACTGGATGCAGTAAGTGATAACCGGATGGAGTAATTGATGATAACCGATGCAGTAATTGATAACCGGATGGATTAATTGATAACCGGATGCAGTAAGTGAGATACTATGGAGTAATTGATAACCGGATGGAGTTATTGATAACCGGATGCAGTAAGTGATAACTGGATGTTAAGTGATAACCGGATGCAGTAAGTGATAACCGGATGGAGTAATTGATAACTGGATGCAGTAATGATAATCAGGATTATGAAGTGATAACTGGAAAATGCAGTAATGATAACCGATGGAATAATTGATAACTGGATGCAGTAAGTGATAACCGGAGGAGTAATTGATACCGAATGCTGTAAGTGATAACCGGATGGAGTAATTGATAACTGGATGTATGAAGTGATAACTGGATGCAGTAAGTGATAACTAGGCTGAATGCATTAAGCGATAACTAAATAAAGTAAGTAATTACTGAATGCAGTAGTGATAACCGATGGAGTAATTGATAACCGGATGCAGTAAGTGATAACCGGATGCAGTAAGTGATAAGCGGATGTATTAAGTGATAACTGGATGCAGTAAGTGATAACCGTGGAGTAATTGATAACCGAATGCAGTAGTGATACCGGATGGAGTAATTGATAACCAGATGCGTATGTATAACCGGATGAGTAATTGATAACCGGATGCAGTAGTGATAACTGGATGGAGTTTAATAACTGGATGCAGTAAGTGATAACCGGATGGAGTAATTGATAACCGGATGCAGTAAGTGATAACTGGATTATGAAGTGATAACTGGATGCAGTAAGTGATAACTAGGTCTGAAGCATTAAGCGATAACTAAATAAAGTAAGTAATTACTGAATGCAGTATGTGATAACCAGATGCAGTATGTGATAACTGGATGAAGTAATTGATATCTAGATGCAGTAAGTGATAACCAGATGCAGTAAGTGATACTGCAGTAAGTGATAACCGGATGCAGTAGGTGATAACCAGATGCAGTAAGTGATAACTAGATATATCTTTAGATATCCAATCGATAACTTCTTATATTTCAGCTGTCAATCAAGTTCCTTGCGCTCAAAAACTATTCTTCTGTGAGTAGTTTATTGTAGCTGGAATGGGACAGAGTTTTGACAGTTGGAATGCTGTTTGCTGTGTGCAGCTTGACAGTTGGTTTGTGGGAAAAAGTCAGGTCGGATGAAGTGGGAGTGGTTGAAAGAGGGAGAGAGGATACTGCTCCTAAACAAAATGTATGATCGATTAAGGCATGCAGCAGCACATGCAAATCAGAGTTAAGTGCTACTTACATGTATTCACATGTGCACATTGTGAAGGTATGGGGATCCGTCGGCCATGCGGCCATATACCGCACGATCGGTATCGGCTCCCCTATAAAGTAAAGGGAGCCGATGCCGACTGATGGAAATTTTCCGTCTTTCCTGATCAATCGGAATGCCGACACAGTCGTTCATCGCACTCCGATTGGTCGGGAATATCCCCTACATACAAATCCCACGATGGGATTTACCTATTATCGCTCGTGTGTATGGCCACCTTTACTTTGTAATCTTACCTTGTGTTAACTTGTCCTGCTTCCTGACATCATCCACATTTATGTTTATTGGGCCATTCATGTTCCTGTTCAGAAAGAGGAATGAAGCTGTAAATACAACAGCTCGATCGACATTAAGTGGGGAATCAGGTAAAGCTGATTTTAGCATTTAGTTGCCCTTTAGTTTTTCACATTTATTATTTATTAATATTGCAAATAAAAGCTATGAATGTGCAGTTGAAAGTAAGATGATATATATGAAGAATTGGGACAGCTGTGCAGCCTTGTTACTGTGTTGTGCAAGAATTCTAGAATATGCACTGCATAAATAACAATTAATAGACTAGAATTTCCATTTAAACAAAAACTGTTGAACCTTTTATCACAATAGAAGGTGATAGGCCCAAACTTGATATCCCTTTACAAAATGACAACTTTAGAATGCCCACTGGGAATTCTAATGCAGGTGAGCCAGTCCAGGCATGTAAATGATGCCACGTATTGTTCACAGCAGCAGATTTGCAAATTATGTTGTCATTATTACCATTAAACTATATCTGTTGTATTCAATTAAATCAACTGGACTTGATGTTTAGTTCT
Organism: Hymenochirus boettgeri; assembly: GCA_019447015.1. NCBI lineage: Eukaryota > Metazoa > Chordata > Amphibia > Anura > Pipidae > Hymenochirus > Hymenochirus boettgeri. The sequence goes on from JAACNH010003948.1 coordinate 2,283, forward strand.
TGAAGACGTTTCGTCATCCGACTGCTTCTCAATTCAGAATGACTTGTACAAGAATCTGTGGAATTATGTACCCGGGAAATCCCAATTAGCATATTACAGCCAAGTGTTAAGGGTTTTGGATAGTGGCTTAGAGTGTTAGAGGAACGTAAATGTATGACTGGGGTTGTAATTGTACTGTATGTGGTGTGGTATCTCAAAATAGCAATACTGCTCATTTATACTGTAAATACCACCCTAAGTTTTAAAAGCATCTGACATTCCCTGCTTATGGTTAATATCTATTATATAAACCCTAAAGCTGCGTCCGTGAATCCCTGTGTTTCACTGCTGTTCCTATGGAATTACCACTAGAGGAGATGGTACGATTGTCTCTGCAGTTCCTATTGACTCACCACTAGAGGGAGAATCACAGGCAACAAGCAAGACAGAACACAGCAGTTACACAGATTATACGGTTGCTTGGGACAGAGGGGAATTGGAGGGGACTCTGGCCTTGGGACACTGGGGGGGACTCTGGCCTTGGGACACTAAGAGGGAACTCTAGCCTTGGGACATGGAGTAGGGGGACTATGCCTTGGTGTATGTAGGTGAGGGGGGACTCTGGCCATGGGACACTTACAGGGAACTCTGGTCTTGGGACATGGAGGACTATGGCCTTGGGACACTAAGGGGGCACCTGGGCTTCTATTGCCTGTTATTGTAATGGGCTTAATATCTAGTTTAAATAATATTTGTGGTTATTGCAGTTCACAAGTGTTTCCCCCCCAAACAACAAAAATGGTTTGTGGTGTGTGAACTGTAGTGAGGGGCATGGTTAAGGGTGCCAGGCATCTTGTGCATATAGGGTCCTAAGATATTAATCCGGCACTGATTACATTGTACAAACTGAACTGAAAATGGCATCTCTGTGGGCATTTTAATAGAAAATAAGGAATATTGCCAACCAATGCGGCGGCTGGGGATGGTCCGGTGGGAGGGCTCTGGGGGTGTGTCCTGGAAGGCACATTTGCCAGAGTGGGATGTCTGCAAATAGAACTTTTTTCTAATAAGGGACATGTGATTTAAGTTATGTCATTTATGAGTCCAGGTGATAACAGTTTCCTCCTGGTATGATGAGCTGCTGATTCCTCTTTCCCCTCCCCTTGCAAAGTTTAACTCTTTTATTTCTCTAAAAATGCTCTCCTGCATTTACTTATTATACAGCATCAGGGAGACACATATACAAATATCGCTCAGACAGGAACAGACAGAGACGCTGTTCGAATATACTGCAAAATACAAAATATATATCGACACATAATGTATTAACTTTCTTTGGTAATTATATCATATAATGTCCCATATATTACAGAGGTTGCAAATAACAATGTTGTGCAACTATAACAGGATATCAGTTCAGTAATAGAAGCACAATCAGCAGGGTTCCAATCAGCAGTACAAGCAACTATGTACTTCCATAGTAAATGTAGTGGACAGTAAAACCGTCCACATATCCACGTACCCCCCCCCCACCACACCCACTTACATGAATTTAAAGTTCATTAATGTTGATTACGTTTAGGTAATACAAATACAAGCCAAATTATTATCTACTCATAACCTCAAAACTAGCCCTATTCCCCCAAGTGCTTTCATAATAAATGTAGCCACACCAGTCACAACACACAATGAATGAAAAATACATTACACATGTCTAAATGTCTCTGCCTATTAAGTAATGATGTTATATAATATCCCATATATTACAGAGGGTGCACATTAATTTATGGTTTAATAACTAGCTCCAGGCAATTAACAGTACAGGTAAACTGTATGTTAGTGCTTCTGTTATAAATGCAGCCAAGGGCACATACACCACACTCCTTATGTTGTCCATGACTGGCCCGATATTACAGTAATTTAACTTTAAACATTGAATTGATTAGAAAAGCTGCATAGATTTATCTAAAGAATTAACCATCTATGGATCACAATAAAGACAGTCAAGTGCCCGTACATTAATCAACATTTCTTCTGATTTTTCTATGAATAATTGCCAAGTCCAGACATACCAAAACTCTAATTCTAAACAACAGGCTGTTGTACTAATCAAGCGCTTCAAAAGTATTAGTTTATGTGACACTAGGATCTAGTAGGATTTTTTTCTCTCACTAAACTGTTATGATTTGTTTTTCACTTCACTGTAAGGGTGTAATTTTACATAAAATGTTGAATCAAGTTCTGATTTGCCTTCATTTCTTTTTATATTAAACAAACCCAGCTGTTTTGTACGTGTGTAGAGTTATATTACTGTATCCACACATAGCCTATACACACATAATTCACGCTTTGCACCAGAGGGCACACTTTTGCTAGTATATATCTGTTTGGTAAAGTTATCTAGACCAATTGGTGTCCTATTCAAGAATTATTATAATTGTGGATTCACATAGCGCTAACATCTTCTGCAGCGCTTGCGGAAGGTGTCCTCATTGGTTTTGATTGAATTTGTGCTATAAATTGGTCAAAAGAGTGGGTCATGCGGTAAATTACTATCGAACTCTGGCCATTCCACCCACAATGTTAATCTATGATTGACTGGGACAAAATACCGACCTGCACCAACCCTAATAGAAGTACACGTAGCAACACATAAAGTACTTGATTACATGCATGCCTATACTGTACTGCATCATACTGTATACCTCTGTGACTAAGCACTAGGGACCTTTTGTAGCTTAACCAAAAGTGGTGGCTATAAATAAAGCACCGTCTCCCCCACTTTTGTATATATATAACTGTAATGAAATAGAAGTACCACAGAGGATGTACAGTAAGTTCATACACATGTGTATGAACGAATGTTTCCAACGATAATCGGCCTGTGTATGGGCACTTTATCACCCGAAACGGCCACTCGTTCGGAATGGGCAACGACCGCTGAATGAACAGCCGTTTCAGCCGATAAAGTGCCCATACACAGGCCGATTATCAGCCTAAATGTTCGTTCATACACATCGTGCATCATGCGTCGCTGGTTGGGACCCTTTAGCCTCTTCGCCACAAGATAGCTCTGTGGGTTACCTTAAGAACCACTCTCATTAAGTGATTATATAATTATCCTGGCTCCTGACTGTATGAATAGTTTTGAGACAAGGTAACCAATAATTAAAAAGGATAGAGAGAGAATAAGGCTTTAAAACTCCCCTTTCACAGTATGCAAATAGGAACAAAGACTTCTGGGTAATTATGGAAACATGGTAATTACCCAGAAGTCTTTGTTCCTTATTTGTATATTGCCAAAAGGGGAGTTTCAAAGCCGTTATTCTCTCCCTATCCTATTTCATTTATTGGTGATGTCGGTCTATAGGCGCGTCACACTGCAAACCACTACACTGATGATGGCTCAATAAAACAAACTGGTCTGTAGTTGGTGCTCTGGTTTTGCATTTAGCTTGTGAATGCTGTAAAAGTCTTTTTAAAGATATAGCTTTCTAAAAGCTATTATTAGCTTAGTAATTAATGTGATCCATTGTTTATTGCTCTTGATAATTGGCTGCTGGTTGAAGAAATATACCTGGTAAGAAAATACTGATTGAGACACTGGGTTAGGCTGGGTCACACAAAGGGACTATTTTGTCCTAACCGAATGCTCTCTACGAGGTTCCATAGGGAACCGCACGATCGGCTGTGATTTACCAACATGTCCGGTCGTCCTTTTGTCTGATCCGGACGAACAAACGTGTGGCATCGGTCGCGGCGCGGCGGAAAGCAGTACAAATTTTTTGCACAACAACCGATCACGAAGTATTGGTCGATTGCGCTGAAAAATCTGTCCGTGTGTTCCCAGCCTATTGAGCTATGAGAGCTGTAAACCATATCTTAGTTTTTAAAAAGATGATCCAAGTACATTAAAAGAAGATAAATAAAATATTACAAACACAATTTTTTAATGAACTGCATAATTATAGTGGCATCTGCATAGCCCCTAGGCAAGTCACCCAGGTCTCCTTGTTTGCATCCTTTCGCACAGAAATCTATGTCTTGTGCTAATATAACCAAAGTACTTCCTCAACTCAATAAATTGGGCTTGTACTGATATGTGTTTGACAGAATCTTTTAATTAAAATCTTTAGTTTGGCCATTAATCAAATGGTAAAATGAATTACAGTTTGCTTATAATTATATGACAGTCTACTGAAAACTCCAGAGGTAGAATAAATCATAATCCCTTATTCAACTTTAAACTGAACCTACTGTGATTAGTACACTCTCACATAGTTCAACATTTCCCACGTTTTTCACGAGACATTTTGTGTGGCCTGAAAATGTTGGCCATGCCTGCATTATTACACCCATTATTAAATGCATTCCATACCTTTTGTATATTTTCTTTAGTATTACTTTGCACATATTTATAAATGAATTCCACTGCTAATATAATGGTCAGTCAGGACACAATTGTTAATACAGAGTGCTATAGTGCCCGCTGGGGTTTTAAAGTGGATAATGCACCCCAACTGTAAATTAAAGGATATTAAAGTCACTGGCGTTCTGTGACCATATAAAGCACAGGCCTTTATGCAGGGCACGAACTCCAAGGTGACTTCTAATATCCCTTTAATTTACAGTTTGGGGTGCATTATTTATTATAACCTACCCCTTTGTGGCTTCTGGTTCCTTCTCCTCCCGGAACTGTAAGATTATAAGGCTATAATCTTATGGTTCCTCCCATAGAAATCCACTACAGGGGTAGGTTATAAATAAAGAAATTATATATATATATATATATATATATATCGTTGTACTTAAAGACGCACTCACGGACTGGCTACAAACAATTTCTTTATTCAGTTAACAGGTTTCTGTCTGCATGTCAGACCATCATCAGAACCTATATATATATATAATATATATATATATATTATATATTATATATATATATTATATTATTATATATATATATATATAATTATGATATATTATATATATATATATTATATATAATATATATAATATATATATAAAAAATACTGTACACCATATAATAACAGTATTTCCTCCACTTAATAAGAGGAAATACTGTCCAGATTAAGCAGTTATGTTATAAAACCCATTATGTCTGTGTTTTTCCATTCAGCTACAGTACCTGTACTGTACCTTTTACTAATTATAATATATCATTTTATGTGACATTTATTTTATTCCAACAATATTTCAGCTATATTCAGAAACAACGAAATACTGGCCATTTTCTGACACTTTCTAAAATTGTAAAATTGCTGAAATACCATGTCAGATATACAGTGTGACATTTCCATATTCAGAGGATTTATGAATATATCCTATGGGCTAAGATCTCAATACATTTTTCCACTATTTCCATTTTTTGTGCTAGCAATCAATCAGGGCTGCTTCAGTCTGAGACACAAGTGTTTTCTATTGTCAGAGTAACACGGACTGAAGGAACGATGGGAAGTTTCTGTTATTTTCTTATTTAATATCACTGCGATTACCTGTTGGTAGTTAATACCTCTTTGTTTTCACCGTTTGAGGTTAGACAAAAGTGCAACTGTGTGTGTAGTATAGAAATTCTTATAGTGGGCGTTTACATTCAGTTTGTTTCTACGTTTTTTAACATTTTGAAGGTTTCGCTTGCAAAACATCAGTTAAATAGATACTATGATAGAGCATTAAAACAAACGAAACTGTTTTAAAAATGTTTGGAAGAAATATACATTTTTCTAAGAAGATTGATGTGTGAGTTAGTGTCAGCACTTAAATTTGCTCAAGAGGAATCATTACTGTCCACTGTACTTACCATGTGTCTGGGAAACCCACAGGCACATATTATGAAACCCTTGTATTAAAAACTGTTGTAGCTATAAACTTCATAAAAGGGCAGCTCTACAATACAAATGGCCTAAAGAGCTTCACAGTCTTCCGGTTCCTAAAGAGAAACTGACTATATAAATGTATCAATGCAGTGAATCCACAGGGAATGGTGCTTGGGAGGCAATTTCACAACAACAAGACATCTCTATCTCTGATTTAACTAATGGTGGCCATACCCTACAAAAGGTTATTGCTTTCGTAATTGCAATCATACACTGATGGATACTTTGATATACAGATGTACAATGTTAACGTAGATGTACCGTACATATGTTCGTCATTCAATTTGTTTGGTGATTGATGTCTAAAGTCATTTATTGTGAGGTTACATTTACATTTATTTGGAACTTCAGAAAATACTCGTTCATTTAACTCATTGGTTTAAAAAAAACAACTTTCCTGATTTTTACTACCAAATATTGGCATAATAAGATCAGGAAAATGTACAATTTTTAGGCCAATCAATGAAAAGGTCTACTCGCATGTCGTAATATCGGCCCAGTGTATGGGCACCTTAATAGAAGAGAACCAAGCAGATCAATTTATTGGTAGTAAAAATCTGCTTTTGTATATAAATGGAGGACAAAGTCTAAGGTCTCGTACACGCGTATGTACGGGCCGAGCAGGCAGGGCGTAAATTGCAAATGTGTAGCCTTTTGGTCGGGTATTGTGTGTCAATCCGCATGGTTTTTAAGGCTCGGGGAGATTTATCACACCACATCACACCAGGTAAATCCCCTGCAGTGAATATAATATCCATTTTGTGGCTGGGGTAAACCCGAAAGGTTGGATTTTCGATTTGCTTTTCTACAGAATTCACACATTTTTGTGACAGTTGCATATTTGAAACATCGTGCTCTCCTCTATGTATCCTGGAAATCAAAGCAAAATGCCTTCATCATATAAACAGCTAAGAAATAGATTTGACATTTTTTCTTCGATTTAGACACATTCTAACATGAATTAGACAAAGTTGAGAAGCAGACATCTACATCTGTTACCTACAAATTCTGTGGCCAAAGCTGTCAGAAGCCAAGTTAAGTCAAGCATAGTGAATGGGAATGTGGGAATAAAGGTGACCATACACATGTGACCTTGGTCGCAAACTCACAATCTAATTTCAATGGAATTTGATTGTAAGTTTGCTGATTCGGGAATAAACAGGAACAATCTTTCTGTAAATGCTTTATATGGAATGATTGTTCATTGCCTGCATGACATTAAAATTATAAAACATTTGGAAAAAAACAATGCAATTAACCTTAAAATAGAACTAAACTTAATTTAAATCATAATCTGAAAGCTTTTCTCCCTGTATAGGAAAAAAATGAATTCAAGTAACCTCTCACTGTTATATGGAGTCCTTAAAGGGATTGTAACTCCCAAAACTATATTTTATATGTTATTGGCCATGATTCTAGCTTTAAAACAATCATTCCCCTTAAAATCTGTTCAGTCAATTTGTAGATACATACGTTTTTTCAACATGCTTTTGCAGACCAGGAGCAGCTCGCTGTAATCCAAGCTTAAGCCGTGCCTTTTCCGTGCCTTCAGCCCCTTTGCGCCCCTCCATCCGAAATCTTGGTCAATACATATAAAATTATAGTTTTGGGGGAAGACATTGACTTTAATTTTCTGACTCCACCGCCAGGAAGTCCAAATAATTATCCAAAGCAGAAAAAAATTAAATATCAGTCCAAATATATGTGAAAAGGGCACAGCTTTGCTCAAATGTTGCCGTGTTGTGTTACAGTTATGATATGGCCTAGGTTCAATTGTGAAACCCACAATAAGCTGTTTATATCACATTTGTTATTTTTCTTTTAATGTATTTGAAAAGTTAATAACACAATTAAATTAATATTAAAAAAACAAACTAGAAATGTTGCTGGAGTAGAAAGGGCTGCTGGAATCTGAGATTGGAATACCTGGTCTAAACAGTGCACAGAAAGCAGCAAAAAAGCCTAGATGCTCTGAACTCACTGCTTGTGTTTCTACAAAGTACCGTGTGCAATGTTATATTCATTTCCAAATCATAAAACACTGAGGAAATTCTTAAGACACGGCCTTTGATATTGTTTCCCAGGATGGTTCAAAGATAGACACAGTTAGTGGGTGGGAATGTTTCCTACTTTATTAACCTTAGTTCCTGCATAATTTTTTTTTTGTGTGCAAATGTGTATCACATTTAATAATTCTTCAGAATAAGGGCCTAGGAAATGCGGATGTAAAATGTTCGATTTCACCCTAGGAAAAAATAAGAAAATATAATTAAAATAAGTGTTATGCTAGCAACCTGCCCAAAATGATTCGCTGTTATGCTGCTGCTATTTTACATTGAAGAGGGATTACAGTGATTAAGATGCAGAATTGTACCACTATATACTGTATGTATCCATTCATAGTGGACCCATTTTATCTACTGTTGACATGTTATGACACATCTGGAAACGGGAACACAAAACCTTGTTAAACATGCAGGAACAGTGGGTTAAAATGGGCCATGTGGCGATATTTCCTGCAGCAACTCCAACATCTAAACATGTAATCAGGTCGGATAGCAATTTACTTTTATTGGAAAAGCTATTAGCTCTTAACAATTTTCTATATGTAACATGGAGGAATTGCAAAAATGCTGCTAACTCAACAAGAAGGTAAAATGATGTACAGTATTACATTCAGTAGGTATTTTCAAAATACCATGGGCACAGAAACGACCCAAAAGGTTAGAGGAGGAGTAAAGTCTAAAAGTAAATAAAATGTAGCTGACTGTCATGGTAATGAGGATGTTATCTACTGTCTTTAAAGGGCAACTCCACCCTCACAAGAACATATTTTAGAAAGAATGGAATCTTTAAAATATGTTGATATATCCTACTTTGTCCTATGAATTCATTACTGTATTCCTGCTATGCTTCTGGATGCCTCATGGAAACTGAGCAATTAGAGACCTGTACTGAGCTTGGGCATGCTCAGAAGAGGCAGACAGGGGATTAACTTTCAGTCATTGGCTGTGATGTCAACTGTCAAATCCAATACTGACAGTTACTAACTGGAAGAACCAGGAAGCAGAACAGGGGAAACAGGACATTGTGCGAGGATTTCAGGTTAGACTTTATATTTCACATTTCAAACTATTACCGTTTAGGGTTTTGGGGGGTGATTTACTGTATGTAAGTTTTCATTTTAGGGCTGGACTTGCCCTTAAAAAAAAAACGTGCATGATGTAAAGCTATGGAGAACACTCGGACTGCAAATCTCCCTCAGTCATGGCCGACTGCCTATACTTTAGTGGGAAATATTTAGGCATTTTCAAATGATTGCTAGGTTTTGGGAGCTCTCGGAAATGCGCTACAACACACACAATAAGGGACGATACCGTCAGTATCATTTATCATTAAAAGACAATTGTACTCACCTCACCCTCACTCCTCTTCCTCCATGGCACCATAGTACCCAGGGTGAGGACCTAAAATCGCTAAGTCCTCACCCTGGGTACTTTCCCTAACTCCGGCACTACTTACTGCAAATCTGCTTCGGCGATGGCCTCATTCATCCGCTCTTCCTGCTTCATGGACAGATCGCGATTGCAGCCAATAGGAAGACACGCTCTGCAAGGAGGCATGTCTTCCAATTGGCTGCCCCGCGACTGTCACTGACAGTAAAGAGAGGTGGAACAGAGCGGATCGCCGAAGCAGATTGGCAGTAAGTAGTGCAGAAGTTAGGGAAAGTACCCAAGGTAGGGACTTAGCGATTTTAAGTCCTCACCCTGGGTACTATGCTGCAGTGGATCGGGAAAAGGTGAGTATCTTGTCCTTTAATGTGTTTTACACATCTTTATACTATCAGTTACAAAGCTGACACTCACAGCTGAGAAAAAGGGATAATAGCATGAACAGGGCAAAACCTGTGACCCCACTATGTAGGGCAAAACTTAAAGGGCATGTCCAGCAATAAATTTAATTTTATCTATTGGTCACAGCCGCCAACCCAATTTTCATTTAACTTACCATCCCCAAAGATGCTTGTTTATTCATAACACAACATGTTTCGGACGGCGTGGTCGTTTATCATGTGTAAACTACACTTGATAAAGGACCATGCCATCCGAAACATGTTGTGTTATGAATAAACGAGCATTTCACAAATTTGAGTTGCATTAAGTCCTAACTTGGTACCTCATCATCTCTTCTTGTTCTTCACAAGTTGCAGCTTGGAGGCACAGCACAAGGGAACCGCTAAGGCAGCTAATGGTTGAGAAGGGAAGGTGTCGCACAAATGGATCCCCAAAGATGCCCCTGAAGATTCTTACAAGATCTGGTCCCTTGCCACTCTGCTGCTCTTCACCCGCCGCTCTACTTACTGGTCGCGGCTGTCAGTCTAATGAGTGCTGGTGAGGTCGCGGCCAATAGCTGACAACTGTGACCAGGAGGCAACTCACTGCTGCTGTGCTCAAAACCATTTTGCAACAGCAGCAGGAGGCAGCAACCAGGCAGCGATGGACCAGGTCTTGTAAAGTCTCTTCAAGGGCATCTTTGGGGAAGGGGTTTGGGTGGTGCTGCAGCTACAGGTATATAGATTGATTCCCAGTTTTGATCATATATTTGATACAATTGTTTATCTCATATGTCAATCTGTCACATGTCATTAGTCAGAATCATTAAACATATTTTTCATACCTCATGTATTCAAACCATATGTCAAATGTTATTTATCAGTATTTTACACAATTTATCAAAGTCTACTGGCAGCTTTTAGAGTCATATATCATATTGAAACAACATGGCAATCACCACACCAATACCAAAGTCAAACTTAAATTGTCAAAGTTGTGTGTCATATATAGATTATCCCAGTCAAAAGAAACATTTGAAAAATTCCTATATCTAATGCCATATATCAGAATTATCAGAATTCTGTAACCAAATGCATGTATCAAGTGATTTATGGAATTTTACCTCGTTTATCAGATAATGGTTGTGTTTACCACTGCTCAGTACCACTGCCTTTATACATGATCCGATATCAGTCTCTGCCTGCCCATAGATATCTTTGCTATAAAAACACTGCTTATTTTCTATTTCTATATTTAACAATACACAGATAGTTCTTGTCTTGCATGAAACATCACACTCTTGGATGGTTTAGTAATGTTTGAATTGTTGGGGTTTTTCCTTTAAAGTTTGTAGGAATTCCCTTGTTTAACTCGTTACACTATAAAATAAGAGGTGAAAGTTCAAACACTTGTCCCAGATTTAATTGAATAAAAAACTGAGGTAGGAAATAATTTTCTATGAAACTTTATATTACAGTATGTTTTAGACTTTGCTCTCCATAAATATAATCAGGGTTATTCAATAAAAGTTCTTATAGTTTAAAATGGTGCTATTTTGCCCCACCCATCAGATGTTAACTTTCAAATGCTAAATAACATCTGATTGGTTGGGGCAAAATTAGCACCATTTTAAACGATAAGAACTTTTATGAATAACACTGAATGTATTCAAGAAATTCCTGCATCTGCTGCTAATCAGCTAGTAAATGTTGTCAGAAGATTCCCAATCACAAATCAACTGATTACTTTAGAAGTTTAACATGCAGTTATGGTGTATTTCTTTAACATATAGAGGAAATGCAGACAATCTTTGATAGTTAAAGGACAACTAATACTCAAACAACTCTCAAAAGAAAGGACACCGTAATATAAAAATAAAATCTGTATCTCACCTCTCATTTAATATAGTTGTTGGGAAATTTACCTTTCTAACATGGGGTTTGTGTTTTATTTCTAAGCATCCTAGTATCACACAGGGTGGTCACTGACCATTAAGTTCTTTAACACATGCTCAGTCCTAACATGCTAAGAAACTTGCTACAGTTGGTTACAGTTGGTCACACCACTAGTAGCCTCTATCCAATCATTTAACAGGACAGGGAGCATGTGACTGAGGTCAGGGGTGTGGCAGTCATCCAGTTTCTCAGGGGGTCACATTTCATTTACTGTAGTGGGATTTCAGTTTATTGGTTTTTAATAGAGGGAATATTTTTAGATTCTGGAGTAAAAAATGTGGGTTTAGTTCTCATTTAGTGTTATATAAAGCTTTATTATCAGGAAATGATCTGAAAACCTTTTTAGCATTGTTATATTTGACATTTTACCTTTCGAAAAGGAATGAAAATAATCAAAGTTTAAGTTAGAAGTTAGAAAGTACATCCTTCTCAGCATGGAAGATTCCACTTTTCTTTTCCTGTTAGCTCATTTTAGGTTCAGTTTGTCCCCCAAATCTGGAGCTGACATTTTCCTTGCCTGCCAGTACTTTTGCCTTGATTACATTTTCTGCACCTGTGTGATTTCACCTCCCACCTCTTAACCCCTATGATGTAGGAAATATTAAATCATCAATATTCAGATTGCAAAAGTGCCAGGTGTGGGGCAGGGAGAGTCACTGATTCACACTTTCCTAGTAGCAGCGTTTGTAGTGTGAAGGTCTCTAGCCTCTCCCTGTCAGCGGCAGCAATGTTAGTGGAAAGTGTCCTTTTAAAAGGGAAATGTTGGAGGGTAGGGATAATGCTTTTTGTTTATATTGTATGTATAGAAATAGCATGGTGCAAAGCTGTATGGGGGATAATGAAGTGAACCTGATCTTAACATTTCTTAGTAGTGTATAGAGATGGATGAACTTCATAAAGTGAACTTCAGTTTCAAAAGTTTGAATCGGACACATTAAAGTCAATGGAGAGTGATAGTAAAAAGTCAAGGTTTATTACAGCTAAAAGTCCGGTTTTTACGCTAAACTAACAATGGTAACTTACTGTAAATGGCTGTGGCACTGGGACTGGGTCTGGAACATGTCACTCTATCACCAAAATGTGTTAAAACACTCTAAAACACAAGCAGGCAATTGGCGGGTTTGCGCAAGCTACATTCGAGGGTTATGGCCAATTCGAGTTACTGAATGATACTTTCGTGGGTTACCGAAAATAGAACCATAAATTTGAGGGTTACAGAAATCAAACAATATTTTCGAGGGTTAGCGAAAATGAACGATAGTTTTGAGGTTAGCGAACGATACATTTAAGGGTTAGCGAAAGGCTCGTAAATTGATAATTCTGAAACAGACGAACGTTCGATAATTGTCGAAAGTCGGGAAAGTTTAGTTTGAGAAATCCGGGTCCAGGATAGTTTGAGAAAATCTGATTGGTTCATGTAAACCATGTAACCAGCATTGAAAAATTGACCAATCAGAAATGGATTAGGGTTTTTGCAAACCTATATAAGAGGGTCAATCCTCTGCGTAGCTCAAAAGTCATAGCAGTAGATGGCGGAAGAAAGAAGCGGCTAGCAACATCAGCTCCGCTGACGCCGCGGTGCCAGTGGGCTCACGTCGCTGCAGTGAGCTTGTCTGGCATTGGTGACCTCAGTGGTGTTGTGGTGTCGCTAGCCCGAAGACGTCGGCGTTGGATCAATACGCTGGTAACATCAGCCTGGTTGAGGCCACTGGTGCCGGAGGTACCCTGCCAGCCGCAGGGGTACTTCTCGGGGTCGGTGGCCTCAGCGAGCTGGTTTTACCGGATGGAAGACAGAAGACGCTGCCCAAGGGCTCTTTTAAGAGCTGCTGGGGGGTCCCGGTTCGACTGCGGGACCCCTTAAGCCCTAAAGGGCCCTTGTTAGTGCCGCAAGGGCCCTGAAAGGGCCCAGGGAGGGGGGTCCCAGTTCGAGCTGCGGGACCCCTTAGCCCCAAAGGGCCCTGTCAGGGCCACAAAGATCCTTGTAGGACCCGGAGGGGGTCCCGGTTTCGAGCTGCGGGACCCCTGAACAACCGACCGGGTTGTCGGGCATCCGGAAATCCGCAACAGCCAATTTTGTGAATCTCCGCCATTCGGGGTATTCGAAGCGGGCACTTGAGTTTTGTCAAACGTTTGAAATCCTTGAACGTTCGAGGATTACCAAAAACGGCACATGGAAACCGGAAGTAGCGCGTGCGTGCGCTATGTCCGTTTTTTATGCTGTTCCCTGCGCACGGAGGTGTTTCCCAGACCATCTCCCAGGTCCCAGGGGCCGTAAGGTAAGCTTGCACTGCCATTTAAAATTTTGAAAGTTAATTGACTTCAAACTATTTACCCCCCATTGACTTTAATAGGTCCATTTTGAACTTTTTTAGAAGTTCGAAAGTTCGAAAACGGTCCGAACTTTGAAGTTCGGGCATCTCTACCTGTAATCCTATCACAAATGCAGCTTTGCCATGTATGAAGACTGTCTTGTGTGTTAGTTAGGTTTATAAAGTGGGTGATTAGATGTGTGTGTAACATAGTACATAGTATTGAGGTTGAAGTGGAGGTTGACCTACTCCATTAAGCCCAACCTTTTCACCCCCCCTTTTTTAACCTTACCTAATGGTTTGATCCAGAGGAAGGCAAAAAAAAACAGCTACAAAGAGGGGAAAAAAATTCCTTCCTGATCAGAAAGTATCTCTGGATCACCAGAACTGCAGTATATGTATTAATACCAGTAATTCTCAATATTTTTAGATTATAAACTTATTAGCCCACTTTTAAATCTATTCATGAACTTGCCATTACCACATCTGCTGAAAGACAGTTCCACAATTTCACTGTTCTCTCACTTTAAAGCTAGGTACACACCATAAAATAATTTGGCCCGACCGACCGACATTCATTGTTTCGGTCAGATGGGCCGAATTATCGGATGTGTTTTGCGGCCCAGACACGACCGATGTCCGACCGTTCGTCGTCCGAATCAGACGAACGAATGATCGGACACGGAAAAATCACAACCAATCGTGTGGTCCCTATGCACCACATGATCTGTTGTGGCTAATGTTGGACATGGCTACTTTTGCCATGACCGAACAGTCCTTCCTCCTGGCTGACCAGTCAGAAGTCTGAAACAGTTCGGTCAGGAGGAAGGATTGTATTGTGCGTACCCACCATAAAGAAACTTTTAATCATATCCCCATGCAAACAGGCTTCTCCAATGTAAAATGCCCTAACTTGTCTAATCAGCCTGCATTGTCAAGCCCTCATCAGGGGCGTACCTGAAGGGACAGGCCCCCCCTGCGAGTTTTACTCCCTCCTCCCCCCACGAATGCAAGATCTGTGCGGCGGCGTGCAGGTTTTAATCAGTTAAAACATGAATGAAACATACGCCAATTACAGTAGCCATTTAAAACTGGACCCAACTCCGGAACTGAACCGGAAGTTCAGGTCGCGGTCTTTTAAACAGCTGATTGTGCGTATGTTTCATTCATACGCACGATCAACTGATTAAAACCTGCACGTTGACGCACAGTTAGGGGCTTGTGGCGGGCCTACTACCGTTCGGTCGTGGGGGTTTGGCGGGGGCAGTAGTTACACCACTGCCTCCATTCCATTTATTTTTAATTGCCCTTCTCTACACTACTTCATTTCCAGGATGTCGCTTTGTATATGGGATTCCAAAACTGCAACTGATATTCCAAATGAGGCCTTACCAGTGCCTTGTAAAGAGGCAGAATAATATCTTTCTCTCTTGAATCTATCCCCTCTTTATACCAGACAATATCTTGCTAGCTCTAGACGTGGCTGGCATTGTTTGCTGCCAGAACCCCCAAATCTTTTTCCTTAAAGATTCACTTAGCACAAGAGTTATTATGGTGTAGGTGCACAAGGATTGTTAACCCCAAATGCATCACCTTACATTATCAAAATTTTATCTCATCTGCCATTCTCTGTGCCCATTTTGATAATCTATCTAGGCCTGCATACTCAAGCCCCCTATTCCCTTTATATTTAGTTGCCCTTCTCTGAACTACTTCCATTTCCAGGATGTCGCTTTTGTATATGGGATTCCAAAATTGCACTGCATATTCCAATTGGAGGCCTTACCAGTGCTTTGTAAAGAGGGAGAATAATATTTTTTCCTCTCTTGAATCTATTCCCCTCATTATCAAGACAATATCTTTCTAGCTCTAGCTGTGGCTGGCATTGTATTCTGCCAGAAAATCTTTTTCCATAAAGATTCACAAGTTAAGGTGGCACAAGGATTGTTAACCCCAATCATCACCTTACATTGAATCTCATCTGCCATTTCTGCTGCCCATTTTGATAATCTTCTAGTCGGCTTGCAGTTAATTGCCCATTTTTGAAATTTGAAAAGCTCTGCATGTTTAGTGTCATCGGCCCAACACAGAACCTGCTCTCAAGGCCCCTTCTAAGCCATTTGAACAGATTAAAAAGAAGGTGGTTCCAGTTTGGATCCCTGAGGCACTCCACTTAGAACTTTAGACCACACTGGATGCAGCTCCTTTGACCATCACTCTGTTTGTGATACAATAACCAATTCTATATCCATGCACAAATGTTTTTTTTCTAGGCCAACAGCCCTCAGTTTATTTCAT
Source organism: Hymenochirus boettgeri (assembly GCA_019447015.1). NCBI lineage: Eukaryota > Metazoa > Chordata > Amphibia > Anura > Pipidae > Hymenochirus > Hymenochirus boettgeri. The sequence continues at coordinate 18,554 of JAACNH010003948.1, forward strand.
TAGTTGCCTATGTGGCAGAAGTATCAAAATCCAAGTATACCACATTCACTGCTATCCTGAATCTAAATTCTTACTGACTTCTTCTTAAAAAAAATACATTGTCTGACCAATCTATTCTGAAAAATCCATGCTGCGACTACTACTAATAAGATCAGTTCTGGAGAAAAATTCAAGGATATGATCCTGTAACAAAGTTCCCAGCTCCTTCCCTACCACTGATGTTCGGCTTATAGGTCTATAGCTACCAGGCTGGGAACAACTGCCTTTTTTTGAATAGTGGTATTACATCATTGGTTTTTTCCATTCCAGTGGCACACACAGACATAAGTGAATCTGAAACAATAAGAAACAGCGATCTAGATAAAACTGGGACTAAGCTCTCTTAAGATACGAGATGTATTTCATCCGGTCCTGGGGCTTTTATATATAAATTTGTCTAATTGTTTCTCTATTGAAATACAGATGAAAAGAAAATGGTTAAGCACATTAGCCTTTGAGCATCCTCTATCTCATACCATCTCAGCCCCATTATTTAATGGTTCCATTCTCAGTCCTCATCTTTTTACTATTGATATACTTATAAAACATTTTCCCAGGTTAAAAGCACTCTTCAGAATGTCAACTGGGATAATGTATTATCAGGTAAAGGTACTGAACAGAAGTGGACTGTGTTCAAGGGGATTTAAGCAGTTCACATCTAAATTTATACCCTGGGAAATAAATGTAAAAAAAATAAATCCGCCCCATGTGGCTGAATTCTGATGTTAAAAGGCAACATGTGGAAAAAAAGGCATTTAATATCTTTAAGGTTTTAAATAAGCTAAGGTCTGTTGGTCTGGGGCAGTCACATTTGTACATGATAGAAAATTGGTTAAAGATAGGATGCAGAGAGTAGTTGTTAATGGGGCTTCATCATTATGGACTAAAGTGCTAAGTGGGTGCCACAGGGTTCTGTGTTGGGGCCGCTTCTATTTAATCTTTTTAATGATTTGGGAAGTGGGTATTGTCAGCAAGGTTTCTGTGTTTGCTGACGACACAAAACTTTGTCGACCATTAAAAACTTCAGAGGATGTGCAATCGTTGCAAGGGGATCTAGATAGATTATCACATTGGGCTGCTAAGTGGCAGATGAAATTCAATGTTGATAAATGTAAGGTGATGCATTTTGGACTTAAAAATACTTGTGCTACTTATACTATAATGGCTCGGTGTTAAGTGATCCCGTTGGAAAGGGATCTGGAGTTTTGGTGGATAACAAACTTAAAGGTAGCAAGCAGTGCCAGGCGGCAACAGCCAGAGCCAGCATGGTATTGTCTTGTATAAAGCGAGGTATGGATTCAAGGGAGGAAAAGTAATTCTCCCTCTTTACAAAGCATTGTAAGGCCTCATTTGGAATATGCAGTGCAATTTTGGAATCCTGTGTACAAAAAGGACATCTTTGAAATGGAAAGGGTTCAGAGAAGGCAACTAAATGAATAAGGGGATTGGGGGAGCTTGAATATGAGAGAGAGTGAAAGTTACAATTATGTACGCTGGAGAAAGGCGCTTGCGTGGGATATGATTACTGTGTATAAATACATTAACGGGCCATACAATAAACTATCTGGGGCATTGTTCACCAAGAGAACATGTCAAAGGACACGAGGACATCCCTTAAGACTTGAAGAAAAAGGTTTAGGCTTCAAGCTCGGAAAGGGTTTTTCACTGTGAGAACGGTAAGGCTATAACTGTCTTCCAGTGGACGTTGTAATGGCAGGTTCATTGGTCAGTTTCAAAAAAAAGCTGGATGAGTTTCTGCAAACAAGGAATGTTGCAAGTTACTGGTATTGATACATAAAGTAGAGTTGATCCAGGGAAATTTCTGATTGCCACTTGGAGTCAGGAAGGAATTTTTTCCCCTTCATAATTTGGTGGGGTTTTTTGCCTTCCTCTGGATCAACAGTTAGGCAGGAATGAGGATATTGCTAGATGGGGACTGGATGGACGTATGTCTTTATTCAACCTCAAATACTATACTATTTTGGGGTTAAACTTGCTTGTTCTGCTATCGTATTTCATTTTCTATTTTAGTAGTTTGATTGCTTTCTTGCATTTATTGTTACAACGTTTATAGTTCCTATAAGCCTGTTCTGTCAATCTGATTTCAAAATTTAAAAAAGCCTTTCTTTTTTTCCCATTTCCTATAATACCTGAACATTAGCCAGCCAGAGTGGACTAATTTTTTTACACTTTAGAAATGTATAGTTTATACCCTTTAAAAGCAGTCCACTCGCTCAATATCCTTACTAGGAACAACTCCCCCTAGTCAGGAGTGATTCCTTTAACAGCATAGTTAGCTTCTACGTTAAGGTTTTTGTTAACCTTGCACTTTTGTTTTTTGCATCCTATTTAAATGACTCTTCCCATTACCTTCATCTCCCAAAAAGAGCTCAGGGTTATTAGATATCGCCAGATCCAATAGCTCCTCCTGCCTAGTAGGAATTTCTACCATCTGTGAAAGAAAATGCTCATTTAGAAAACTTTAGAACTTGTATACCTTTTGAGTTGCTGGCAGTGCCCATACTTCAATCTATGCCAGGGTAAATTGAAATCCCCCCCATACCAGAATATGCCCCATACCAGCAGCCTTCGCCACATATGGAGATTAATTTCCACCTCCTCACTGGCATTTAGTGGCTTATAACATACACAACAATGATTTACCCACCTTTTGTTTCTCGTCACAAGCTCCTCCCAGTATTGTTTCTGCGTTATGTTATAACCCAACATTTTTTAGATTAGATTTGTTAGTTACAAGGTGGGTGATTAGATGAGAGGAGCTTTCATGGGCTGTAAAAAAAAAAGGCCCGGGGATGTCAGCACATATATAATTACAATTATTCTAGCTGGAGGGGCTTAATCTACATGACTAGGATAAGTAAAGCAGGTGACATGGTTGTCATATTCCCCTGCCTTTGGAGAGGGAGGGGGTGGGGCCATGATGTCACGGTGGCTGGGGCAGAGTAAGGATGGGCTAGGGACAGACTGGGACAATCCCAACCAAATAGGGACGCCTGGCAACCTGAGCAAAGGGCAATGTAGACTGGGCTCATAAAGTTTTATGATTGCTCAGGTTGGCTGGGATCATGGCCAGTCAGCGCTCTAGTCCACCAGACAGTGTTAGTCGCCCTCCAGTTCACCAGTCAGCCCAGTGTTAAGGGCATGTCCACCACTCGAGGATCTGCATAACCCCCCCCAACTAGGACCCTCGCTAAGTTTTAAATTTGTTTAATCGATCATAACTATGCTTAACAGCTTTCGTTCTATTGCCCCCTCTTCTGTTGCTTCGTCCGCAGCAGATGGGGCCGGACCAGCAGCTGCTTAGTGATTGGCTGAATCTCAAGCTCTGGGCATGGATTTGGTGGATTGGGGGTGAGGCTTAAAATAGATGGGTTGGTGGCTACATCTGTGGCCTGGTTACTGCATAGGAGGACACTAGTACGGCCCCCAGCGTGGCTCAGGTTGGGTACCCCTCCTTGGAGGTGCTGTTACTGAAAAACAAACACCAGTGATGGACATTGCAGGCAGATCCCAGCAATCTGTACTTACCTAGGTTCTGGGTTTTGCTGTTTCCTTCTGACACTAATAGGGTTATCAATAAAGTTCTTATCGTTTTAAAAATGGTGCTAATTTTGCCCCACCAATCAGATGTTAGCTTTCAAATGTTAAAAAAAAATATGATTGGTTGGAGCAAAATTAGCACCATTTTTAACAATAAAAACTTTTATTGAATCTCCCTGTAAATCCCAGCAGCTGCATTCTAGCCCCAACCCAGCAGGCAGCGGAACAGAGTGAGAAGTCTAGATCCTGCCATTAGTGTGGTCTAAAGCATATTTTGCACTTCCAGTTTTATGTTTTTTAACTTTGATTAAGTATTTTATGGGCATCAAACCAAGGGGCTGCTTTCTGATCACGATGGGGCAGATGTTGGGCACCATGCCTTACAGGGTCTGTAGTAGTCACTAGTATGGGTCAGGAGGTGCAGTGCCTGTTATTGCTGGTTAGGTACAACAGATACCCATACATGTGCACATATCTGGTTTAGGCCCTGAGAGGCTGTCTGGGTCTGGGATACTGGGTTGCCGTCTCTATGTGTGGTCAATATATCAGGTGTGTGTGGTCAGTATCAGTGCGTATGTGTGTCATAGTGTTGTCAGTATACCAGGTGTGTTAGTATATCAGTGCATGTGTGTGTCAGTGTGTGTGTGTCAGTATCATCAGTGCATGTGGGTGTCAGTGTGTACTTCAGTGTGTGTGTCATAGTATGTCAGTCGCATGGGTGTCAGTGTGTGTCCATGTATGGTGTGTCAGTATGTCAGTGCATGTTTGTGAGTCAGTGAGTGTGGGTCATACGTATGTTGGGTAAGCGTATGTGTATGGCAAAGAGAGATAGAGATATGGGTTGACAAGACAAGATAGGTGTAGACTGGTAGATAAAAGAGATACAGATAGAGAGCGGACAGGCAGTTAGACAGATAGATGATAGATAGAGATTGTTAGATAGAAGATGGATATATGAATGTACTAACAGATTGTAGATAGACAGACAAAAGAGATAGCTAGCTAGATAGATGGATAGAAAGACAGATAGGTAGGTAGGACAGACAGAAAGAATAGAGAGAGCTAGATAGACAGACAGATAGGTAGAGACAGACAGACAGAAAGAGAAAGATAGAAAGATAGGATGAATGGATAGATAGGTAGACAAACAGAAAGAGTAACCTTTATATTATCTTGTGCGGCCCACAAAGGTGTTCAAGGGCCCTTTAGGCCAAATAGGTTGGGCATCCCTGAGCTACAAACTCGCACTCATCCTCCGCTACTCTCTCTTCCCATCCCAGAGCTGCCGGACTGGTATTAACAACTTTGTATCCTATTCAGCAGCTGAATAACAGCTCTGAGCCTGATACAACTTGTTGCTGATGCTGGCCTTTGTTATTTGGGTTTCATTCTCCTTTTTAGTGATGTTATTTATCAATCAGCCTGACATCATAACTTTGCAAAGATTGGGTTTGAGACCCAAAATAATTGGCAAAATAGTGAAACTTCTTATTGTATAATTTTTTAACAGTGTTTACATGTGTAGCTGGGTGCATATTTTAGTTATGTCCACTATGGACATCAACATGACATCAAGATTTTGCACAGATTTGAATCTGACCCAAAAAAACTTACACTTAGTGCAACTTCTTATTCTATATTAATAGTGTTTAAATGTGTCTGGTATTTAGGTGATATCACTATGATATCAGCATGGACATAATTTTGCACAGATTTTGATTTTGACCTAAAAAGCATTGTAGTGGTGTGAAGTAATAGTGTTTAATTTGGATTTTGACCCAAAAAAGCATTGCTTTGACAGAAACAAGCATTCTATATCTTATAGTTTCAAAGTGTCTGAGTGCATTTTTCTAGTGATGTCAGTATGACATCATCATGACATCATCATTTTGCAGTGATTTGGATTTAACCTAAAAAAGCATTGCACTTAGTGTGGACTACTTATTCTACATCTTAATGTGTTAACTGTATCTGGGTGCATTTTTAGTGATGTCATGTGACATCAGCATGGCATAATTTCACGCACATATTTGGATTTTGTTTAAAAAATTGCACTTAATGCAACTTTTTATTCTTTAAATTTTAATTTTTTTTTAAAGATAAAGGTATTTTTAAAGAAAACAGTACTCAAATGTTTTAGTTATATCAATATGACATCATCATGACATCATCATTTTGTACAGATTTGGATTTTGACTCTAAAAGGCATTGCCCTTAGTGTAATTTATAAATTCAAATATGTATTTTAATTTTTAGTGATGTCACAATGACATCAGCATGACATCATCATTTTGACCCCAGAAAGCATTGCAAGTGCGATTTCTTGTTCTATATCTTAATAGTGTTTAAATGTGTCAGTGGTATCTTTAAGTGTATGTCGTTATGACATCAGCATGACATAATTTTGCACAGATTTTGATTTTGACCATAAAAAGCATTACACTTGGAGTGATTTAATAGTTTTCAATTTGGATTTGACCCAAAAAAAGCATGGCAGCATTGCACTGCTGCAACTCTTATTCATATGTATCTTAGATTCAATATCTGAGTGCACTTTTTAGTGATGCCACTATGACATCATCATGACATCACAATTGCAGTGATTTTTGATTTCAACACCAAAAGCATTACACTAAGTGTGACTACTTATTCTATATCCTAATAGTGCTTATGAAGGTCCTCATTATCCAGGGCTTGGTAATATCTGTTGGTATTCAATTGGATCAAACTGGACTTGAAGTTTAGTTCTTAAAGATGCTTGTGAAGGTTCTCATTCATCCAGGTCATGGTATATCTGTGTATTCAATTAGATCAACTGGACTTGAATTTAGTTCTTGAAGACATTTCGCTAGTCATCGACTGGCTTCTCAGTTCAATGACTTGTACAAGAATTCTTTGGCAATTAGTACCCTGGAAAAATCCCAATTCACATATCACAGCAAGTGTTAAGGGTGTTGTATTGATAGTGGCTAAGAGGTGTTATAGGAACGCCCAGAGTAAGGGTGTCAAAACAGCATTGTACATGGCAGGGACAGTTGGTTCAAGAGAGGTGTTAAGGAGGCATTAGGTGAAAATAAAGAAAGAACCAAGCCTAGATAGAGGTGGGGGGGTTTGGACACCAACATGGCATCATAACAGATTTGGGTTTTTGACCCCAAAAAGCATTACATAATATGCAATTCTATATCTTACTAGTGTTTAAATATGTCTGGGTGTATTTTTAAGTGATTTTACTATGACATCAGCATAACACATGACTTTGCACAGATTTGAATCTTGACCCAAAAACATTGGGACTTAGTGATAATGTGATAATTCTTATTCTATATGTATAATAGTCTTGAGAACGTTCTCAGTCATCCAGGTGCAGGTATAGCTGTTGTATAATCATTAGATCAACTGGACTTGAAGTTTAGTCTTGAAGATGTTTCACTAGTCATCCACTGGCTTTCTCAATTCAGAATGACTTGTACAAGAATCTTGGCAATTATGTACCCGGAAAATCCAATTAGCATATCACAGCCAAGTGTTTTAAGGCTTGATAGTGGCTAAGAGGTGTTATAGGAACGCCCAGAGTAGGTGTCAAAACAGCATTGTACATGCAGACAGTTGGTGTCGAACCCCCCCACCCTATTTAGGCTTGGTTTTCTTTATTTTCACATAAATGGCCTCCTTAAACACTCTCTTGATGGAGTTCACCAAACAAGCACAGCTTTTCTCAGCACTGTAAGGGCAAACAAAGGCAACAGAACAAGTTCTCTTTCTGTCATCCAGAACAACCCCAAAGGAGAAACAACTACCTTGGATACAAAAGGAGGGAAGTGTCACTTCATCAAACAAGGAGGAATGGGTAAGAAACGTGTTTAACAGGACCCTGACCCAGCCAGAAATGGTGGATATTATAGCAGTCACAGAAACCTCAATCCACAATAATAAGGTACCACAGAGTGAGGCAGAACAACTCGCCTTAAGGTATCTGCAGCCTTAGCCAGTGCTAAAACTCCTTCATCTAACCTGACCACACAGGAAAGAAGAGCCTTAACATCCATCAACAAAGATTCCAGTATCACCATTATACTGGCAGACAAGGGAAGATGCACAGTGGTACTCCCCACACCTCAGACTACCATGATAATGTGACCATGCTCCTGGCCGATAACACACACATGAGGAGCTTTAACAGGTGATCCCACCAGGCCTTACAATAACAGGGTCCATAGTAATTACTACAACAGCTTCAAAAGGCTAATGCCATTT
>JAACNH010003949.1:0-26405 GCA_019447015.1 Hymenochirus boettgeri
TAATTCGATATTTACTCGCGTATTGGTATAATAGACATTTTACTCGCGGATTCGATAATTCGATATTTACTCGCATATTGGTATAATAGACATTTTACTTGCATATTCGATAATTCGATATTTACTCGCGTATTGGTATAATAGACATTTTACTCGCAGATTCAATATTCGATGTTTACTCGCATATTGGTATAGCAGACATTTTACTCACGGATTCGATATTCAATATTTACTCGCGGATTCGATATTCAATATTTACTCCATATGGTATAATAGACATTTTACTTGCATATTCGATAATTCGATATCTTACTCGCGTATTGGTATAATAGACATTTTACCTCGCAGATTCAATATTCGATGTTACTCGCATATTGGTATAGCAGACATTTTACTCACGGATTCGATATTCAATATTTACTCGCGGATTCGATATCAATATTTACTCGCGTATTGGTATAATAGACATTTTACTTGCGGATTCGATATTCAATATTTACTCGCGGATTCGATATTCAATATTTACTCGCGTATGGTATAATAGACATTTTACTCACGGATTCGATATTCAATATTACTCGCGTTTGGTATTATAGCATTTTACTTGCAGATTCGATAATTCAAAATTTACTCGCGTATTGGTATATAGACATTTTACTTGCAGATTTGATAATTTGATATTTACTGTGTATTGGTATAATAGACATTTTACTCGCGTTCGATAATTCGATATTTACTCGCGTATTGGTATAATAGACATTTTACTAGCGGATCGATAATTCGATATTTACTCGCGTATTGGTATAATAGACATTTTACTTGCAGATTCGATAATTCGATATTTCCTCGCGTATTGGTATAATAGACATTTTACTCCGGATTCGATAATTCGATATTTACTCGCATATGGTATAATAGACATTTACTTGCATATTCGATAATTCGATATTTACTCGCGTATTGGTATAATAGACATTTTACTCGCAGATTCAATATCGATGTTTACTCGCATATTGGTATAGCAGACATTTTACTCACGGATTCGATATTCAATATTTACTCGCGGATTCATATTCATATTACTCGCTATGGTATAATAGACTTTTACTTGCGGATTCGATATTCAATATTTACTCGCGGATTCGATATTCAATATTTACTCGCTTATTGGTATAATAACATTTTACTCACGGATTCGATATTCAATATTTACTCGCGTATTGGTATTATAGACTTTTACTTGCAGATTCGATAATTCAAAATTTACTCGCGTATTGGTATATAGACCATTTTACTTGCAGATTTGATAATTTGATATTACTTGTGTATTGGTATAATAGACATTTTACTCGCGGATTCGATAATTCGATATTTACTCGCGTATTGGTATAATAGACATTTTCTAAGCGGATTCGATAATTCTATATTACGCGCTTATTGGTATAATAGACATTTTACTAGCGTCGATAATTCGATATTTACTCGCGTATTGGTATAATAGACATTTCTTGCGTTTCGATAATTCGATATTACTTGCGTATTGGTATAATAAAATTTTACTTGCAGATTCGATAATCATATTTACTCGCGTACTGGTATAAAAGACATTTTACTCACATATTCGATAATTCGATATTTACTCGCGTATTGGTATAATAGACATTTACTCGCAGATTCGATAATTCGATATTTACTCGCGTATTGTATAATAGACATTTTACTCACATATTCGATAATTCAATATTACTCGCGTATTGGTATAATAGACATTTTACTCGCGGATTCGATAATTCATATTTACTCGCGTATTGGTATAATAGACATTTTACTCGCGGATTCGATAGTCGATATTTACTCGCGGATTGGTATAATAGACATTTTACCTTGCAGATTCGATAATTCGATATTACTTGCGTATTGGTATAATAGACATTTTACTTGCAGATTCGAATATATCTATTTTACTCGCGTATTGGTATAATAGACATTTTACTTGCAGATTCGATATCTATATTTACTCGCGTATTGGTATAATAGACATTTACTCACATTTCTTATAATTCGATATTTACTCGTGTGTTGGTATAATAGACATTTTACTCGCAGATTCGATAATTCGATATTTACTTGCGTATTGGTATATAGACATTTTACTTGCAGATTCGATAATTCGATATTTACTCGCGTATTGGTAAATAGACATTTTACTCGCAGATTCGATAATTCGATATTTACTCTCGCGTATTGGTATAATAGACATTTTACTCACATATTCCATAATTCGATATTACTCGCGTATTGGTATAATAGACATTTTACTCGCAGATTCGTAATCATATTTTACTTGCGTATTGGTATAATAGACATTTTACTTGCATATTCGATATTCGATTTTACTCGCGTATGGTGAGAATAGACATTTTACTCACGGATTCGATATTCAATATTTACTCGCGTATTGGTATTATAGACATTTTACTTGCAGATTCGATAATTCAAAATTTACTCGCGTATTGGTATAATAGACATTTTACTTGCAGATTCTATAATTCGATATTTACTGGCGTATTGGTATAATAGACATTTTACTCGCAGATTCGATAATTCGATATTTACTTGCGTATTGGTATAATAGACATTTTACTTGCATATTCGATATTCAATATTTACTTGCGTATTGGTATAATAGACATTTTACTTGCGGATTCGATAATTCGATATTTATTCGCGTATTGGTATAATAGACATTTTACTCACATATTCCATAATTCGATATTTCCTCGCGTATTGGTATAATAGCATTTTACTTGCAGATTCGTTAATTCGATATTACTTGCGTATTGGTATAATAGACATTTTACTCGCATTTCGATAATTCGATATTTACTTGCGTATTGGTATAATAGACATTTTACTTGCAGATTCGATAATTCGATATTTACTCGCGTATTGATATAATAGACATTTTACTCACATATTCCATATTCGATATTTACTCCGTATTGGTATAATAGCCATTTTACTCGCTGATTCGATAATTCGATATTTACTGCGTATTGGTATAATAGACATTTTACTCGCTGATTCGTAATTCGATATTTACTTGCGTATTGGTATAATAGACATTTTACTTGCATTCGATATTCAATATTATACTCGCGTATTGGTATAATAGACATTTTACTTGCGGATTCGATAATTCAATATTTATTGCGTAATTGGTATAATAGCCATTTTACTCACATATTCCATATTGATATTTACTCGCGTATTGGTATAATAGACATTTTACCTCGTGATTTCGATAATTCGATATTTACTGGCGTATTGGTATAATAGACATTTTACTTGCAGATTCGATAATTCGATATTTACTTGCGTATTGGTATAATAGACATTTTACTTGCATATTCATATTCAATATTTACTCGCGTATTGGTATAATAGACATTTTACTTGCGGATTCGATAATTCGATATATTCGCGTATTGGTATAATAGACATTTACCACATATTCCATAATTCGATATTTACTCGCGTATGGTATAATAGACATTTTACTTGCAGATTCTATAATTCGATATTTACTTGCGTATTGGTATAATAGACATTTTACTCGCATATTCGATAATTCGATATTTACTTGCGTATTGGTATAATAGACATTTTACTTGCAGATTCGATAATTCGATATTTACTCGCGTATTGATATAATAGACATTTTACTCACATATTCCATAATTCGATATTTACTCGCGTATTGGTATAATAGACATTTTACTTACTCGCTGATTCGATAATTCGATATTTACTAGCGTATTGGTATATAGACATTTTACTCGCTGATCGATAATTCGATTTTACTTGCGTATTGGTATAATAGACATTTTACTTGCAGATTCGATAATTAGATTTACTCGCGTATTGATATATAGACATTTTACCACATATTCCATATTCGATATTTACTCGCGTATTGGTATATAGACATTTTACTCGCTGGTCCATAATTCGATATTTACTCGCGTATTGGTATATAGACATTTTACTCGCAGATTCTACAATTCGATATTTACTCGCGTATTGGTATAATAGACATTTACTCGCTGATTCGATAATTCGATATTTACTTGCGTATTGGTATAATAACATTTTACTTGCAGATTCGATAATTCGATATTTACTCGCGTATTGATATAATAGACATTTTACTCACATATTCCATATTCGTTTATACTCGCGTATTGGTATAATAGACATTTTACTCGCGCTTCCATAATTCGATATTTACTCGCGTATTGGTATAATAGACATTTTACTCGCAGATTCGCAATTCGATATTTACTCGTGTATTGGTATAATAGACATTTTACATGCAGATTCGTTAATTCGATATTTACTTGCGTATTGGTATAATAGACTTTACATGCATATTCGTTTTTCGATATTTACTTGCGTATTGGTATAATGACATTTACTTGCGGATTCGATAATTCGATATTTTCTTGCGTATTGGTATAATAGACATTTTACTTGCAGATTCGATAATTCGATATTTACTCGCGTATTGATTAATAGACATTTTACTCACATATTCGTAATTGGATATTTACCGCGTATTGTATAATGACATTTTACTTGCAGATTCGTTAATTCGATATTTACTTGCGTATTGGTATAATAGACATTTTACTTGCAGATTCGTAATTCGATATTTACTCGCGTATTGGTATAATAGACATTTTACTGCAATTCGAAAATTCGATATTTACTCGCGTATTGGTATAATAGACATTTTACTTGCAGATTCGATAATTCGATATTTACTTGCGTATTGGTATAATAGACCATTTTACTTGCAGATTCGTTAATTCGATATTTACTCGCGTATTGGTATAATAGACATTTTACTTGCAGATTCGATAATTCGATATTACTCGCATTGGTATAATGAACATTTTACTTGCATTCGTTTAATTCGATTTTACTACTCCGATTGTATAATAGACATTTTACTTGCAGATTCGATAATTCGATATTTACTCGCGTATTGGTATAATGACTTTTACTTGCAGATTTCGATAATTCGATATTTACTCGCGTATTGGTATAATAGACTTTTTACTTGCAGATTCGATAATTCGATATTTACTCGCGTATTGGTATAATAGACATTTTACTTGCGATTCGATAATTCGCTATTACTTGCGTATTGTATAAAGACATTTTACTTGCAGATTCGTTAATTCGATATTTACTCGCGTATGGTATAATAGACATTTTACTTGCAGATTCGATAATTCGATATTTACTCGCGTATTGGTATAATATAATAATTCGTTATTATCGAAAGTCCAAAAATAGGGTCCGGGATGTTTGAGAGTCGAGTCCGTTCAAACTCAAATAGTTTGGCTCAAACTCGGGTTTGAGTTCAAGTTCTCAGTCCATCTCTAGTCAGGACACAGAAAACTACACTGATTTATATTGCTACAGATGACAGCATCTAAAATTATGAAGGACTACCAGCAATCAGTAAAAAGCCCTATGGGGCCTCCCAGCATGTTCTGCAATTTTAGTATTTTTTAGATTACTATACATATATCACAGGGCATAAAAGTGGAGTGTGATCACACATGTGCGAAAATGAAAGAAGCATTAAAAGTTACAGGCAGCTACGACTTTCTCGAACCAGCAGAAGTGAGCTTATAGAAGAAAAGGAAGGGCTCGTAATTGGAGGCACATTAGTGGAGTTTTCCATGCTGAGAAGGTTGCTGAGGCAAGTACTTTTTTTGAGGTTTCATTCCAGTCTCGGATTTACCCTTTTAGATTCTGACAAGGAATCAAGACAATGTGACCTCTGCATGTCCACCTGAAACCTGTGTGGGTGATAATCCTGTCTGGAATTTAAAGAATAGGGATGGTTATTATATTCAATACACTTCACATAAAACTTTGTTTCGATGAGTCATGATTCTCGTGAACAAGGTCAGTTTTTGGTAAATACACACAGTTCAGTTACCTCTGTTACTCTGAACATACTGGCAGCTCTTTAAACAAACTATACTCTAAAAATTAACTTTAGCAAAATTAAAAGTACCTGGGCCAGGAGGTTGGATTGATTAATCCTACCTCCCAATATTGTTTTGTTAGGGAGCTACTCACAGAGTAGGTGCTATTCCAGAATAATTTTGGGAGGTAGGAATTACCTATCCTACTTCCCTGCAATAAGTAGGAAACTTTATACACTAGGGGCCCTATTTATAAAAGATCGGTATTCTTTCGTAAATACCGATCGTTATCGTAAATAACGACCGGGTTTTTATCGATAACGACGTTCTTTACTGATAACGACCGGTATTAACGATGTCGGTAAATAACGGTCGTTATCGGTAAATAACGGTCGTTATCGATAAAACCCGGTCGTTATTTACGAGTTCGAGACTTTATGAGTTCGTACGAATCAAACTATTCAAACTAGTTTCGGGTTCGAACCGTACCCCCCCTCCCCAGCACTTTAAGTGCCCTTGTGGCCCTGACAAGGGCCCTTTGGGGCTTAAGGGGTCCCACAGCTCGAACCGGGACCCCCTCCCTAGCCCTTGAAGGGCCCTTGCGGCACTATAGTGCCTTTGTTGGGGGACCCCCGGCGGCTCTTAAAAGAGCCCTTGGGCGGCGTCTTTGTCTTCCATCTGGTGACACCAGCTCCGCTGAGGCCACTGACCCGAGAAGTAACCTGTTGGCCATCAGGTTACCTCCGGCGCCGGTGGCCTCAACAGGCCGATGTTACCAGCGTCTTGATCTGACACGCTGTCTTTGGGCTAGTGACACCAACACCACTGAGGTCACGATTCCAGGCAGGCTCACTGTGGCCAACTGAGCACGCTGGCACCGCCGGCCTCAGTGGAGCCGATGTTCTAGACGCTTCTTCTTCTGTCATCTACTGCAATGACTTCTGAGCTCTATATAAAGAGACTGCACCTCTTTTATAGGTTTTCACAGAAACCCTAATCCGTTTCTGATTTTCAATGCTTGGTTTACATGGTTTACATATATCCAATCAGATTTTCCGATTTGCTGAAGAAAGAAGCAGCTAGCAACATTGGCTCCGCTGAGGCCAGTGGTGCTGGCATCTGCGACCTCAGAGGTGTTTGTCGCTACCAAAGACATGTGGTTGGATCAAGACGCCCATTAACTTTCGGGCTTGTTGAGGTCACCGGCGCTGGAGGTACCCCTGGTGGCCGCAGGGGTACTTCCGGGGTCAGTGGCCTCAACGGAGCTGGTGTCACTGGATGGAAGACAGAAGACACAGCCCAAGGGCTCTTTTAAGAGCCGTCTGGGTCCTGGTTTGAGAGCTTGCGGGACCACTTAAGCCCCAAAGGGCCCTTGTCAGGGCCGTAAGTGCCCTTCCAAGGGTTGCAAAGGCACTTACAAGTGGCCGGGAGGGGGTTCCCGGTTCGAGCGGCAGGACACCTTAAGGGCTCTTCTTAGGGCTGCAAGGGCACTTCTTAGTGCCGCAGGGCCTTCTTACAAGGGCTGGGGAGGGGGGTCCTGGTTGAGGTGCCGCAGGGCACCGATTCCAGGAATCTCCGGTCGTTTCAGGATTTTCCCAAGTGGACTTCGTGTTTTGCCGAACGTTCGAAAATCCGAAACGGCACACGAAAACCGGAGGTTGCGTGCATGTGCACGTGTTTCCCCAGACCATCTCCCAGGTCCCAGTGGCCTGTAAAGTAAGTTTATTCGAATTTTCAGAAATATTTACCCCCATTGACTTTAATGGGTCCGTTTTCGACTTTCGAACTTTCGAACTTTTTAAGAAGGTCGAAAACAGACCGAACTTTTGAAAGTTCGGCCATCTTTAATCATGAGCATAAATAAAGTGAAAAAAATCCTTGCAGGAATATTATTGGGATGATATGTAGGTCAACTAGAATTCCTTGTCTTTCTGGTTGTCAAAAACTATGGGGTTATTCAATAAAAGTTCTTATCGTTTAAAATGGTGCTAATTTTCCCCCAGATGTTAGCTTTCAAATGTTTCAAGTTCTGATTGGTTGGGGAAAAATTAGCACCATTTTAAACGATAAGACTTTTTGATAACCCTGACTATGTGCATAAATCTGTGGCCATGCACAGTTCAGGCAGAAGCAAGACAGCTCTGCTATTTACCTGCTTGATTGGTAGGCAAGGCCGGATTCCCACTAGGCCACCTAGCCGTGGCCTAGGGCAGCACAGCCACCAGGGGCGGCAAAAAAAAAAAATTGTTTAAGTTAGGCCATTGCACAACCGCACATTACTTGGCACCAGCAGAGCATATCAGTTTCTGTTAAATGGGCAGCAATTGCCGATTACTAGGGGCGGCAGGTTCCTCTCCCACTCACAAAGCTCCACTTCAGCCATGGCCGCGTATGTGTGTGTGTGTTTGAAGGGGGCCCACAGGCAGTACAAGTTAGTTGGCCTAGGGGAGAAAAAAAGTATAAATCCGGCACTGTTGGTAGGTAGAGCCCATACACTAATAGCCATCAGCCAGTAGAGAAACCTGTGCACTGATTGCCAGTGGAACTCTAATAAAGGAGACAGGTGTGTATAGTATATCCCTTAATGGTTCTTAAGCTATAACCTAAAGGGGAATTAAAACAAAAATCATAATGGCAACAAACATCTGTACTTTACTTAGCTTTACGTATATAGCATTGGTTCCTGACTGCATCCTGTCAAAATTAGTAACATCCTCCAATTTTAAAGAGCTGTGACATCACTGCGTCTCCTCCTCAGACCCTACGTCTCAGTTCAGGTTTCCCAGACCCTCCCTACAAATTATTGCCAACACAAATTTAATGTAACAGTAGTGAAGCTTGATAAATATACTGACCCAATGAATAAGGGACTGAGCAAAGATGCTGGAAGTTTTTCTTTTTTTTTTAAATTGATGGACTTGATCAAGTAAAAAAACCAAACCTTTAGCTGAACAGGCTCATAAATAACATTGTTCAGAATGTCCCCTTTAATTATTCAAACGCTCTATAACATTTCCTTTAAAATCTGGCTGATAAAAGCCTCCAGCTTACCTTCTGTATCAACAAGGTAAAAACACTGTGAATCTTTTCCAAAAATAGCCACGCTCTCACCCATAAAGTATTTTAGATTTCAAGACCCATGTTGTACCTAAAGGAAAAAATAAATGCAATCATACTGTAACTATTTAACTTCAATCTGATTGCTGGTGTGTTTCATCATATTGGAATGTTTGGCATTTGGAAAATGATATGAATGGCAAGGAGAATAAGGCAGGCATTCAAGCAGGCAATCTGGAAAAAAGACTCCTTGAAAAACAATTAAATAACTTTGGGAAAGGGAAGTTAAGCTTTAGCATTAGACACAACGAAGGGCTTTTGTTCATGGTTAGACATTGCGATTCTGTTATTGTTGTCAGTGTAAGATACCATGTTAACGGCATAAATTAAGATAAAATGTCATTGTGAGAATTTCAGGGGAAATGTGTTGTAGAAAACGATCGGCATTCTTTAAAGGCTAATGCACAATATGGATAAGTTTGGGAGATGAAACCAAGATCGTACTGGCCCATCTGGTTACAGGGCCACCCTAAGGCGACCTTTTAACTCATTAAAACAGAGAAAATTGTTTCAATTTAAACAGAGGCTAAGTGACAGTAAAAAAACAGCAATTAATAATAAAAGAGATAGTAAAAGCTAGAGATACATACATGTAAAAAGATAAAAGGGAAAAATTATTCTGGTGGGCCCCTGGTCGACATTTCCTAATGGGCCCCAACACTCCAAACTACATAATAAGTAACAGCTTTCTCTCAGTGCTAGGTCCAGTTAAGGATTATGGTGCAAGGAAGTTGTATGGTCCACCTGGGGGTTAACACCTTGACTGCAGTGCTGAACTTCTGGGTTCAAATATTCCTGGCTGCATCTACAGGAGTAGAATTGTATGTTCTCCCTGTGGTTGTGTGGGTAATACTGATAGGATGTGTTTGGGATAAAGGGCTTAGAGTCTAAGCTCTTCGGGACAGGGGAGATGTAGATACATACACTGTGTGGGAATACTCTTTTAGAACCTTGCATGTAAAAGTCTATTGTATTTTAGGGACCCTTTGTCCATACTTGCTCAGTCTAGGGACATTGGGCTATATATATAATGCTTTTCCCGTATAGTAATGATGTGTTAAAGAAGGATTTAGTCTCTTCCCTACTAACCAAAGGACTCTAATGAATTTGGGGTAGAAGCTAGTGATATGTACTTTTAAGCTTCTTAAACAGCGCTGTGCAGTAGCAGAGCTACCACCCAAAACTAAAAAAAAAATCCACTCTGGTGCTACAGATATACATTTTAGTTTGAATGGATTGCTACCTATGCAATAAATATTAAAGAGGAACTAAAGTCACCAGATACATGTAACAATTGACTCTGCCAAAGTTCTTACTATGCACTTCTATGGGCAGGGATATCTTCCCATGAGACACGGTTTAAGCCTTGTATACTAATACTTATTTCTATATTTATGTAGTTATTTAATTTTTGTCCCCCTTGCATGGATTTTGTATATGATATGTACAGCTCTGTGTCCCTAAGTGGCGTAATAAATAAAACATATAAATATGCCTATAAATATACATACATCATTTACTTACGTACATGCATACAAGAAAGAGAGCAGATCTATACAAGCTGGTTTTACACCTCTCTTGCTATTTGCTGATTTTATTTAATTAAACTTGGGAAACTAGACGTAAGCCCCATATTCATCTCTCTATGGTGCTGGAGCGTTTTCTATTGTCCAGTTCCTATTGCCTATGTAATAAAAGAAGATATGCAAAAATGCAGAATAAAATTGTATCAGTGCACATATTGGGATGTTATTTTTCGTGTCTCTGCAGAAACAAAATGGATGCAGTCCGAACCCCCCCCCCACATCCCATGCAGCCTTCCCCATACATAAGCAGCGTTATTCAATAAAAGTCTTATCGTTAAAATGATGATAATTTGCACAACCAATCAGATGTTAGCTTTCAAGTGTTAACATAATATCTGATTGGTTGGGGCAAAATTATCACCATTTTTAACGATTAGACCTTTTATTGAATAACCCTGATGGCGTTCAAAGACTTAACAGACAATAGTGGTGCTGGAACATTACTAAGAAATAGCAATGGAAAGCAAGTTACCCATCCCATCCTCAATTGTATTCCACTTTATTGGATCTAGATAGGTTCTTTCCTGCAGGTGGTTTCTTGCCTTCCTGAAAAACCGCAAATATAGAAGATGGCAACTGCTCTGTCCACCATTTCGTCCTTATACTTCCCAAACGTCTGTAATACTACCCTTAGCTTATGCATATAGTTTGTTATATATTCCAGCACTCAGGTTGCCAGGCGTCCCTCTTTGGATGGGATTGTCTTGACTGCAGGGACTAAAACTGAATCCCCAGTCAGGCGAAATCTGTCCAAAACACTGGCCCGGGCATCCCTGTCCCCGGAACGTCCACTCCCCACCCGTTACACTCTCACCCCGCTTCCAGCCATGGCCATGCCCCTAATTCCTCCTCCGTCTGCCCCCAGCTCCACCCCGCCCACCCACTGTGGCATCACCATGACATCACATCCATGCCCCCCACTCCCGATTGAGGACAAAAAAAATCTATTTCTTTTTTTACCAATAAATTATCCATTTTATTTTGCACACTGGGTTTCTTCTGTCAGAAAAGAATATTTCCCTTATTTTAAGTCCTGAAATATATTTACATTGGGGTACATCACAGTTAAAACCGATCAGCTCACGTCCTTACAACCTGCAAGATTAAAATGTTCTCTCTACTTCCAGGAACCTCTCCTCATTACACTCTCATGTACCACAAATATTTAGTCAACTCCATCTCCTCCTCCTGGTGTTGTTTTATGTCCAGATTTAACTCCTGTTCTTCTAGATGTAGCCTAAGCTTTTTTTTTAAATTTAAATTTATCTTAGAAATTAAAACTGCAGAAAGACAGATTAACTTATTTCCTGTGAGTTTGTGGTTTTCTGAAACTCTGATGTGGACACATATGAGCAGTAAGCAGAATGAAGAGTTTAATGCAACAGCAGGGCCATTGAACACATTGAAAGGCTTTCAGAACACGAAAGCGCCATATTTCAGCTGTGGTCTACTGTTCCAGGATGGAGCCTTCAGAGTGACCGGGAAAAAAAAAACGAGAATCTTGGCATATCATGATGCCCTCAGGGCTGTTTCTAGGTATGGTGTAGACCTAGGCCAACTACTGGTGCACTGAGACGGTGGGATGGAGGGCACCATTCAAAGTTTTTTTTTAAATTTATTATAAAGACACGGGTCCTTATCAGAGTAATAATTGTTACTGATCTAGCTCCTTTATCCACACATATAATCATCATGGCCGAGTTCAACTATTTCTAATACAACAGTGGGAACAGGATTTGCTTAATAACAGCACTCTGACTCCCGTGTGAATACAATACACCAAAATAGCCAAAACATATAAGTAATGAAGCTGATTTCTTTATTAATGTGGGTTGTGTTGTGGTAGTATCTGTGGAAGACCACATAAAACCAAATGGTTTTCAAAATGGCAAATGTACCCCTGAACAATAAGGAGATTAGGGTATCCAAATAAAACACCCCAAAAATCCCAGACTGTTTAAAAGATCTTGACTAGAGACGTTCAAAATTGGTTAGTTCCTTAGGGTATAGAAAGTAGGGTATAAAAAGCATGGTTACTTATAGTAGATTGCTCAGACACCTGGTAAAGGGTAAGGGGAACACATACAAACACTAAAACAAATAAAAATGCAAGCTATTTTCAAGTTTCCTCATATATTTTAAGGCTACTTTTGGTAACAAACAAAGTAGCCTTGAATATCGGTAACCCTTGAAAGTAGCACAGTATTTTCAAGGGTTATCAAAATACAGAAAGTTCTGCAATCTGAAAGTTCTGAAGGATTGCTTCAAATATCTTGTGCGTGTGACCCTTGTTTTGTTTATATTAACTCAATGTGGTGCTCCATAAAGTCATAAACTGTTGTCATAAACTAAAAAACAGTGTCACATAAAGGAATGTATCCGTAAAAACTAAAATAGGGTAATATAATATAAACCATTGGGTCTACAAATGTTTATTGTAACTGTCAAATCCAAAATGCAAAGGAACACAACTTTTAATGATTTTAAATATACAAAGAAGAGTATTAAATAATATTTGGTCTTGTTGTTTAAATACATTGAAAAAAACATTAAGCATCTGGCCCAAAGCGACTGTACGGTATATTAGCTCTTTAGCTATCCTTGCTTGATAATTTCATTAAAATATACTTTCCTGTATTTATGCTCCTTTTCTCCTGTTTTCACGGTCCTTTGCTAATGGTGATGTCATCTTCATTCGTGTCTATGAGGCTGGTGCCAATAAACTTTTGGGTCAAAGGAGAGGGTGTCCAATCAGAGGATTATGGGGAAAAGAGGAGGAACAGTGAACGCAAACCACATCCATTTTTGATAACGATATATTTAAGTTTGAAATATAACACTTTATCGTCCTCATTCCCCTGGATGTAATGTTTATAGGTTTTATTCTCCTTAGATGTTACAAACATCATCCAAATGCACATTTTAAAATCATGCAAATGCATCTGTTACATTTATATCTAGAGTTCAGAAGGTGTTTTTACAGTATGTGTACCTCCAAAATTGTTCAAAACAAATACAATGTGTACCTTGATATACTGCTGGAATATTAGTTTTGTGTTGGGGGTCAATGAATGTTGAATTCTAAGGTTACTGCATTAATATGACATGCAAGGATATATCATACTGTCAGGGTGTTTCTGGACACCCGGCTACCCAGACAGCATGTCTCCACACAGTATATTGTATTTTAAAATGTTTCCTCTGGCTTTTTTTTATATTATGTCCTGTGTTGCTAATTTCCATCGGACCGCAGGTGAAGTGGCCTTCTCCACCCTAAGTATATTGGCTGCTCATAGCTGTTTGGCATTTGCAATCGCTTAGTTTCCACTTAACAGCAACGTATTAACGAGATCAAAGAGAAGAACTAAATTTCTTCCATAAGAAAGCCATTGGTTCCAGGACTTTTATAATAATAAAAGGGATATCTTTTTTTGAAAAATGGAGCGAACAAGCCTTGTTTATAACTTAAGCTCAGAACTTATCTTTTGAATATTTTTATGTTGGTTGTTTATGTAGGAAAACCCTGAAAGAGGTCTACTGAATGTTAATATTGATATCTATGCCTGATTTTTGCCTGTTTGTAGTAAATGTAAAGCAGTTCTTTTGACAATGAATATCCAATCTGGTCTTCCGAACTATGAAAAATATCAACTGGAGCAAGAGTCAAACCACCAGCCAAAGGACTGAATTTTTTTTAATCCAGAATTTGCTAACAAACTGTAATTTTTTTGCTACAAACTGGTGAATTTCATAGCATTAATTTTGATGAACAGTCACTAGTTAGTTGAATATATAGCAAATCGCCAATGGTATATGATGTATGTTTCCCTTTTCTAAAAAAAAACAAACAAAAAAAACAGACCAGTTTTTTCAATTATGTTAATAAGGAAACATGGGTATTTTTTTAAAAAAAATTTTTTTAGAAAAGAGTATTTGCTATATGTGGCAAAAATTTCATTGACAAGTAGACAAACGTGAAAATACAGATGCACAATTAATTGGGTACATTTTTTGCTTGTGGAAAACCAAGCAAGATTGACGCTTTATAACATGCCCCACATCTGTCAATTTAATTATAGAAATGAATAATATATTGTGACAGATTGGCACTTAAGAGCTGCTTGGGCCGTGTTATGGGAAATACTCCACAGTCTTTCAGGAAGGAAGCAACCAGTTCAGGCTTAAAGGCAATTTAACAGTCTTTAATGGTCTTCACTGGTTGTAACATTAAACACAAACAAAAACCCTTCACCATAGTGCTGGCTATACAGTTCATCATCGTTGGGTAGCTACTCCACACCAACACATAAAACCACTAGAAAACAAAATGAGTTCAGTTCCAAACACAGTGCTTTACTTGTGAGGTTTGATTTCTCCCTCCCAGCTCCCTGCCTCGGTCAGAGATAGAGAGGACACACCCACAGACTCCTGTTTAACATTCCTGATTAACAGCTACCTGGCCTCTCAGGCTAACCAAAAGAGCTGTGCAGGATTAACCAGTGGAATGAAACACAAACAGCCCACCCGCTATCCATTTGTTCAGACCCAGAGACCCTAAACTGTGTTGCAAATCCAACCTGCATTTGGTATCACCACACACACACACACATTTCTCTGGGCCTATTATTCCACCTTTCAGGGTAGACGCCGCACAGCAAATCGGGACTTAAATATCTTCCCTCTATAACCAGACCAGATCTCCGTCACAATATGTTCAATTTGTATAGGCTGAGAGAAGAAGATTAAAGATTATATCTAAACTTCTAAAATTAACTGTTTAAAAATGTAAAGTGCCTGGGGCAGGGGGGAGATCAGTTGATTTTCCTACCTCACAATATCAATTCATTGAGGAGCTGCAGCACCAACAGTTTTCATTTGCCAGGTTGGTTCTGGACTAATCCTGTATTAAAGATAGTGCTGAAGCCATGAGGAAGACTGGCAAAATCAGTTTTCTTTGGGCTGGTGCTCCTCCCGAAACAATATTGGGAGGTAGGAACTACCAACACCTATATTTCAGTTTAGTTACTTTGTTTAAGTAAACTTTTATTGACACACGATAGTTTTCCTTTAAAAGAATAAAGTCATTTTTAATTTTGGCACCCCAATGTTATCCAGCAGTTAAAGCAGACTGCAAAAATGGGTATTTGCATTTTGCATTACTTAATGGTGGATAGTAGCAATCATACATAAAAAACTACCCCACAGCTCTCACCCGCTCAAAGATACCGAGGTTCCCAACCAGTGTGTTACAATGGACATCCCAGTCACTTTGGTTCATAATTATAAAACATTACTTTTATAATTCAAGGTAATATCAGTTTATAGATATGTAAGAGGTTCTCAGGGGCCAGGGCCCCAATAAGCATGAATGAATCAAAAATTTACAAACCCTCATTGTTTTATAGACCTTCTCCCATTGAACCAGAAGTGTGTTTAATGCAACTGATAAAAATGGCTCCCCTAACAACGACTGACTAGTGCAAGCTACCTTTCAAACAAACTAGAATTAGTAAAAAAATTTTCTATAGTGTAGCCGCACCGTTAGACCCAGTCCCAACCTCCATGTTCATTTGTTAAGAAAAAGCGACAGAAATGTCGTAAATTGCTTTGTTAAACGGGGCACTACTGACTCCCGACCCACTGCTTTTTTAACCAAATGAGTATGGCGGTTGGGGGGTGAGCTAGAGTGCCTACACTACAAAAGGGCACTCTAAGGACACCTTTAGGTAGGGCAACAAGCAGCAAAGGTTGGATTCTGGAATGGATGCGAGGAAGAGAGGAGGAAGGGCTCCCCTGCGCATTGCCTGAGTCCTTACTGGGACAAGGAAGAAGTAGGGACCTGATGGAAAAACTCACTGTACAGCTTCCTTACACTTATGTTTTGGAATTTTGGAAAGGCATGAAGGAGAACCATAAGGAGTTCAAGGGTAAGGAAAGCGATTCGAAACCACTACACAGGGTTGGACATGCCCTTTAAAGTACATATGACATGGACGTTGCCTTCTGTCACACATTATTATGTGTTAATATCCAGTCTTCAATTAAATAAGGGACCATCCAGCAATGGGCTGTCATAATGTTGTCTGTGTCAGAAAAGAAAACATGTCCTCCCCAGTTTGAAATCCCGTCACTTAAATACTGACCTCAGAGTACTTTATTTTTAAACTCTGTCCTGCTTAGTTATTTTAGCAACCCAGAACACTATCCTGACATGGAAGTTCAATTGCATTTCCCGACAAGGAAACATTGAGAGATAAACAATATTGTGTGGGTCAGGGACAGAGCAGTAGATACAGTCTATGCATACCGTACGCCAGATAGATGCCCTGGTGCAAATAAGTTTCCTTGTGAAAACAGTATATCAACATGTAAGATCAATAGCCACATAATGGGCCCACATTTTGGAGTTTGCAGTAGGCAAGGTTAATAATCAACACGAGCAGATAATAAAAATACAACATCTTGCAACATGAATATGAACAGAACTGACTTTCATCATCCTGTGTGCTAGTACATAGTAATCTGATGAATAGAAACTCACCTTACGTACAAACCTCAACAAGTAGAAATATTTTATCTTTTTCCAGAACATTTTTAACATCTGCTGACATGTTAATCTTCATCAGCATCATTTCATACATACCACAGTGTCGTATACTCATGTACACCTGAGAATAAACCACTTCCAACGGAGAAGTCACATACTCTGTTTTCCTATCATCTAGCACATGTAAAAGTTATAGAAGCAGTCTTTCCGCTATACACATGGAAATTCATTGTCTGGAATCGCATGCTACATTCCCAACCGCTAATGGTACCTCCTAAAAGTCAATGTGGCGCTGGGGCAAATGTTTGGGTTGGTCACTATCGCTGTGACTTATACCCATAATTAGTAATATTTGACTATTGTTAGATCCAACCGAAAGGCTGAATTTATCTGGATATACAGAAGACCTTGTAACACACCTGATGTGAATTGGGTTAGCGTGGGTTTTTCTACTGGATTTGCGGAGCCTACTCACGGTATCTGTCTAGTTTTTTTTGAAATTGTCACCAGGCACTACTCGAATGGCAAAACCATGGTGTTGAAACTGGACTCATTTTAAAAGGACGTAAATAAACCTGCTACTTACCTGAACCCGAAAAGAGAACCGGGACACAATGATTTATGGGATAAGTAGCATGTCTCACTGCACAACATGTGTACATCGCCCACTTCCCCAACATTTGTTACTAATGTGGGTCTCAACACAATCTGGGAAAATTACTCAGCTGTTCCCCCTTACCTGTGGCCCAGGGGAACATATTACCAACCAAATTAATTATTAAGAGTGAGGCAGTTCTATAATCCTGATTTAGTATCCAAAAACGGAAAGGGCACACTTCCGTGTATCAAATAGCTTATTTATAGTGTAGTGTTATATACCTCACTCTATCAAAATAATGTGGGTCTTACTAATCTCTCCTAAAATGAATTTAAAGTAGAGCAAGTCTTGTACATAGTATCGGAAATAATGCATTTCCTTTTGAGCAAAACTCTCTACCTAAAAATATGCAATAATTCATCTGTTCCAATTCAGATAAACTCAGAAGGCACTAAAATGGTCATAAATTAGCTCCGAAACATTGAAAAAAATCTACAAAGGGAAAAGTCTGTAATTCTTCGTAATTAGATCATTAAATTCCTTCATCTCTGACATTCACGCCCTCTTATAACATTAAACTGCTATATCCTTATAATGGGTTTTTTTAGGTACAGCACAGTAGTATTGCCAAGATACAATGCTTAAATAAGCATTTTGGTGTAATTACAGGAATTTAGCGACTTAGCAGCCATAAAATGACTCCCCTTTCTGACTGACATTTCCCCACACAGACAATTCATGGCTTCTCCAATAAGTGATTCTGTTGGCTGCTGGTACTTGGAGTTCCAAGGGAATTTGCCATGTGTACAAATTTTCTTTGATTGAAGCCCATCTTAATCCTGTACCCTTCTGATGTTGGGCCCTGTCCCTTAAACCATTTTCCCTAAATAACACTGGATACAGAGAGCAGAAAAGGAGCTCAGGTGAAAGGTATTGACCCACAAATCATTGGATTTTTCGCTATCAACACTGGGCAACTGTGTGACTTACAGAATGAATATTACGATATGCCATGACCTCGATGATGAATATTACAGATATACCATGCCGATGATAATCTTACGCATATACCATGACTGGATGATAATATTACAGATACATGCCCCGATATAATTTACAGATATCCATGACGATGAATGAATATTACAGAATACCATGA
This sequence comes from Hymenochirus boettgeri, assembly GCA_019447015.1. NCBI lineage: Eukaryota > Metazoa > Chordata > Amphibia > Anura > Pipidae > Hymenochirus > Hymenochirus boettgeri. The sequence continues at coordinate 19,016 of JAACNH010003949.1, forward strand.
CCTGGATGAATGATCTTACAGATATACCATGACCTGGATGATGATATAGATTACCATGACCTGGATGATGAATATTCAGATATACCATGACCTATGAATGAATATTACAGATATACCATGCTCTGTGAATGAATATTACAGATATACCCTGACCTGGAATGGATAATCTTACAGAGATATCCCATGACCTGGATGACTGAATATTACAGATTACCATGACCTGGATGAATGAATATTACAGATATACCATGCTTGAATGAATGATATTACAGATTACCATACCTGGATGAATGAATATTACAGATATACCATGACCGGATGAATGAATATTACAGATAATACCATGACCTGGAGAATGAATATTACAGATATACCACTGAACCTGGATATAAATATACCTACCTGATATGATATGTACAGACATTAAGACCTGGATGAAATATTAAGATAGACCATACGGTATAAGAATATAAGTATCATGACCTGGAGGGAAATGAATATTACAGATATACCCATGAACCTGGATGAAGTGAATATTACGAATACCATGACCTGGAGTGAATGACGTTACTGGATGATGACTGAATATACGGATATAAATATTGACGAGATAATCCATGACTTGCAATAGAATGATATTACAGATATATCATGTCCTGGATGAATGAATATACAGATATACGATAACTGGATGGATGAAATATTACGTTACACTGTGCCCCGGATGAATGATATTACAGTAATACCATAGACCATGGATGAAGAATATTAACAGATAACCATATTACAGATATACCATGACCTGAGATTGGATGAATATTACAGATATACCATACCTGGATGGATGAATTATTACAGATATACCCATGACACTGGAGGGAGACATACATACGATATACCCATGGCTTGAATGAATAATATTACAGATATACCATGACCGGATGGATGAATATTACAGAAGACCATGACCTGGATGAATGATATTACAATATAACCATGACCTGGATGAATGAATATACCGATATACTATGACTTGGGTGAATAATATACAGAGTATACATGACCTGATGAATGAATATTACAGAATATACCATGACCCTGGGTGAATGAATATTACAGATTTACATGACCTGGAATGAATGAATATTACAGCTATACCATGACTTGGATGAATGGAATATTACAGATATACCATGACCTAGTGAATGATATTACAGATATACCATGACCTGAATGAATGTTATTACAGATATACTATGACCTGGATGATGAATATACAGACTATCACCATGACCTGGATGAATGGATATTGCAGTTTGCTTGTGAAGTTCTCATGTCAATCAGTCATGTTATCTGTTGACAGTCAATTAATTCAACTGGACTTGAAATGAGTTCTGAAGACGGTTGCGTAGTCATTCACTGGTTTCCTTTTTTTTTTTATTCATCATTCAAGTTTTATTGAAAGGTTTTTAAATACAATTCAATCAAAATCCAATAGGGTCAATTCAGTAATCATATCAAATAAATATCAATGTAACATAAAATATATAATATACGTGGGAGGGGTAGCAGTAGTATAAAACGTAACCAAAAGTAAATTTCCGTTTTGTGTAGTTTCTCCCCAGCTGCCATTTTGGTATTTCCTCTTGCTTGGTTATCAGTATTAGCAGATTTGAGCAAAGCGCCTTAATCTTTATTGATATAGAATATCTATTGTCGGGTACCAGTAGTTCCACTTCTGTAGAATTTGTGAAAATAAGGGGGTTATGGCATATATTGGTTTCCCATTACTGCAATATTGGTAATTGAGGGTTTTCAGTATGAGTGATATTAGGATTTATTGATAACATTGCTGGCATAAATTGAGTAATAATTATAGTAGTATGGAAATAATGGTTTGTGATTGCTGGGAAACTGACTGTAGGTATCTATCATAAGGGGGGGTGGGGGGGGGGGTGGGGGTTTTTTTTGGGAGGCCAGTTCGGAGTGAGGGGTGGTTTGTTTTTTGAATATTGATGATAATACTAGTTCTGAGTTTTATTCCATATTTTTCTGATTCTTTTCTGCGGTCCAGAATATGTGATAGAAGTTTTTTCTGCCTTGCATGCCGTACCTCCAACACATTGGTGAGAATTTGGGGGTTCCATTTTGCTAAATGTGGGTTGGGGTTCTAAATATCTCAAACAGTTATCTTTCTTGTTATTTCCCAATGTTGAGAGCATCTTAGAGAGTTTGAGAAGGGGCAGTTGGCTGCTCCGACCATTGTTTTATTGAAGGTTTTTCCCAGTTTATTCTTCTTCCCATTTTATAATGTTGGCTGAGTGGTGTCTGTAATAATTTTTGTTGTTGATCAAGTTGTAGAAAGTTGTTGTTTATTCCTTTGGGGGGGGTATTATGGGGGCTGAAATTGACGTCAGTGGTCTGTGAGAGTTTCTCCTTTCATTTTTATGGTTTGTAAGCGGGATATTAAATTTGGAATGTTTTGAAGAACGTCGTTCTGGTAAAGTTGGTATTTGCTTCTGTAGTGTAGGGATGGGGTCGGCTTTATACCGCTGTTGGTTATAGTTGATGATTGTTTTTAGAGTTTGGTGTTGATCCCTTGAATTGTAACTCAGGGATAATTTCAAGGCTGTTTTGGGTAATAAGAGTCGTATAAGGTGCTAAGAAGTTTTGGTTTTTGTGAATTTTTCCAGATTTTAATGGATGCTGGGGGAGGGTGTAGGGATGGTTATTTGCTTGTCTTCTGAGTGTTGCTCTCCAAAAATTGTGTCAGGATCCTGGCTTTGGCACATTTTTCTCTATTCGCAACCTATGTTTGTGTCGTCTTGCTTTTCCACCAGTATCTTATTTGTCTAGAGTTTGCTTGGTAATGTCTTTTATATTGGTATTGCTAGACTCCTATTTTGCGGTTTTTTGGCCTATGGTGGGTTTTTTTTGCTTTATTTTTATCCATATGAACTTGTGTTATATTTTTTTGTGCTCTTGAGAGGAAGGATTCTGGGATTTTATTGAATGATTAGTCTATGATCCATTCGATCTACAAAACGTAAAGATATCGGGGGAGGATTAAGCATTTTGGATGACCAATTTTCATATATTAATGATGTGTCATATCCTCCATTTTTTGTCTCGGACTTTCTAGTTTTTTCATAAGTGTATGACAGTTAGATGGAATATGGTTTTCCAGGTTGGTTGAATTTTTATTCCCAGGTAGGTTCTTCATGTTGTTGTCCCATCTGACTGATATTTGCTTGCCAGAACATTTTCAGGGTTCCGAGAGATTGGTGTCCATAACTTGTGATTTTTTCTCGTTGATTTTGTAGTATGATATCGTCCAAACTGATGTAGATGTTTGTATATATGTATTAGTAGATGATGGTTTTGTGACAACTTAGAATAAAGTCGTCTGGAAATAGTGCTATTTTGTGGGATGGTAGTTGATTTTAATGCCTGTAAGTATTGGGCCTCGTTCTTATTTTTTGTGCCAGAGGTTCCATAGCTAGGGCAAACGATTAGTGGTGGAGGGGGAACCTTGTCTTGTTCCATTTGAGATGTGTTAAATGGGTGGAATCAATCTGGGAAGTGTACACTTTTGCAGATGGGTTGGGTGTAGTTAGGTGACGCCATGATTGCCTTTTTTAAAGGAGTTCTGATCCCAAATTTTTCAGTACCAGGTTTAGGTATTGCCAATTGAGGGCGGTCAAAGGTCCTTTCTGAATCAATGTTAAATAGCGATGAGATCTTGGTTGTGGTTGGCCCAGTCTATAAGGTCGATATTCTTCTTGTGTATCTGCTGGATTGCTGTTTTAATAAATCCTACTCGGTTCAGCGTGGATGAGATGTGGAATTAGTTTTTGAGTATCTCCTCGGCCAATATTTGTGAGTGTATAGTTTAAGGTCATATTACATAGGGAGATGGGTCTGATTTCCATAATAGTGTCGGGTCTTTCCCTGTTTTGGGATGGTTATGATTAAGTCTTTAAGCATCTATTTGGAATGTTTGGTTTTCTGTGCTTTATTGAACATGTTTTGCAGGTGATGGAGTAAGGGTAGTAAAAGTAGGTTTTGTAGTAATTCATTGGGAAACCCCTCTTCTCCTGAGATTTGTTTAGTTTTGATGCTGTTGTGATCGCTTTATTATTTCGCTTGGGAATGGTGTCCTAAGTATTCTTTTTGTTCGTGCGGCGTGAGGGTAGTTTATTGAGTTTAAAAGAATCTCTCGGATTTCTGTTGTTTGTTTTGTTAGTTTCTCCGTTTTCGCAAGGTTTATAATTTGGAATAGTAATGCTGAATTGGTTGGATATTGGGGGTTGAGATCTTGTTTGGGTTTTTTTCCTATAATGTATGAGATTTTGGTATTGCTAATCATTGTTTTTGAATTCTATTTGCTAGGTTTCTATTGCTTTACCTCCTTGGTTGTACAGATGTAGGCTTCAATCTTATGAGCATTTTTTCATTAGTCATAGAGATTTAGCGAGTGAAGTTTTTCCTTGTTTCTTTCAATTGTAGTTTTAGGTGTTGGTGATGGTTTTTGTTTGTTTTCCTTTCTAGTGTGGCTATTTTTTGTGTAGTTCCAGTTTATTTGTTTTTTGATTTACTATTAGTGGGATGTCTGTTGATGCAGATGCCTCTTAATTACAGCTTTATTATGTGCGTTCCATGATAATGACGGGTCTATTTTACTGGAGAATCATTTATTTCGAAGATATTTGATATAGCTTTTTGTATTATGTTTAGGGTTTCGTATGATAGTTATGGTTGGTTTGAGTCTCCATGGTCTTGTTGGTTGCATTGAATCTTTCCTTTAGGAGGATGTTATTGGTCTGGTCCTGACCATGTAATCGGGGAGAACTTTGGTGTAGGTGATGTTTTTGGAGAGTCCATTTGTTCTACCTAGGATGTAAATCTCAGTCTAGAGTGACAGATATTAGGATTGGTGAGAAGAAGGTAAAGTCCCATCTCTGTTGGGTGGGTGATGTTTCCATGCATCAAATAGATTTCGGATTCTCGGAGATTGTAAAATTGGTGGTTTTTTTGGTTGGGGATTATGGATTCTATTTCTGGCTAGTATGCTGGTTGAAGTCTCCGCATATTATAATATTTATTTTGGTGAGTATTCTTTATCTGCTTATGATTTTCTTTTAAATCTGATTTTGTCTTTGGTTGGTGCGTATAGGTTGGCTATAAAACTAAGTTTTGGTATTATGGAACAGTGTAGGTTATAATCGGCACTGTGGGTCTATCTTTGGTTCATATAAGTGTTGAAAGCTAAGGCGTGTTTATTGCAATGGTGACTCCTCCTTTTTTCTTTTGCGGAGAGGATGGAAAATATGTTGATGCTTTGATGCTTGAGCGGCAGATGGGGTGATTTTTTGGTTCAGGTGCGTTCTGTATAACAGGAGTTTTTCTGGCTATCTTGTGCTTATAAGCTCTTTCCTAATAGGAATTACTTTTCGGGGGGAGTTTAGAGACCTCTGACGTTGTAGGATTGTAGTTTAAGTTCCATGTTGATTGGTGGTTTTCTTGCTGGTAGTTGTTTTGGGTCTTAATTAAGGACGTGTATGGGTGTCAGGTTTTATATAGATCTTTTTTTGGGGGAGTACATTTGGCATCATATGATGTTTGTATTGTTGGTATGGGGGATGTTGTGGGGGGTCTAACGGCAACATGGGTCACGCACACATATGTGAGACAGAAAAATAATACAACATAATAACATAAAAAACATGAAGGAAACATCTAGAACTTAGTTTAGTGGCAAAACATTTTCAAAGGGGGGTCATAAGGGACCACAATGGTCACATAACATTCCATAGTTTCATAGATATCTAGACTTTTTTGCGAGGGCTGATTTGCCACCGGGAAATGCTGTGTTATTTAATTAAACAGTTCCTTGTGGTTCTTAATTTACTGGTCTAGATTTATTTGTTTTAGCTTCTTATCAGGTTGTTATCCCAAGTAGGTACGGGTATGGGCTTCATTTGATTTTGGGAGACAGATATTTTGTATTCTTGCGATTAAATAGTCTATGGAGGTATACGGAGATTATTTAGTGTATCCAGAGCCTCCCCGGGTAGGGACCCAGTCCCTGGTTTATGATTGGACTGATCATTCTGTTTTGGTTGTATTGGGCTGTTTTAAAGGTTCACCCCACTAGTTGTATTCTATTTTATGTTTATGGCTACTCCCCCCCCGGGAAGCCCGGGTTATGATCAGGGAAGGTTTGCTGTGGGTATTATTAAGTGATAAAGTAGGTATCTCTTATCCCCGACCTTTTTTAGCTTAATAAACATTTATGGCTAACAAAACATTCATAACATAAAAATTTAACATATTTAACACATTTAGACCTAGTCCCTTCTTCAGGTATTCAAACGTTTTCTTCTTGCAGAGGCGCCGTCCGCAGGATTTCCTGCAGCCGGTAGGAGTTTTCGAGTATCAGTCGGGGTGTAAAAGAAATTCTCTCGTCTCGACTTTAGAGAGTTTAAATTTCATTAGTCTTGGCTAATAGGTGTGTTTGATTTGTTCGGATGTTGGTTCAATAGTTCTCATTGTAGTTCCACTCTTTTTGGATTCTTTCTTTTTGTGTGGCTCTTCAGTTGTTTTTTCGATAGTTTGAGGATTTTAGCTTCCATTCCTGGCTTTGAGGATAGCTTCTCTGGTGTATTGAATACAAATGTTCTTTCCTCGTGTTGATACGATCAGGCGGACTGGGAAACCCCATTTGTGATTTTATGCGTTATATCCTGAGTATCTCTGTAGCTTCGTGCAAGGTTTTTCCTTAATTGCATGGTTTGGGTATAGGTCTGCGAAAAAATGTAGATGGGTATATTTGCTTTGCAGGTTTTTTTGTTTCTTGACATTAGTGACATCACTTGTTCCTTTAGTTTGAAAGAATAAGATCTTATTATTACATCTCTGGGTGCCTGTTTGAAGGGGCACTTTTTTGGTTTATATAGTCTGTGAGCTCTGTCGATTGTTTCTCTCTGTTTTTTGTTGAGTTGGCAGGAGGGTTTCTAGTAATTTTTCTAGATATGATCAAGTTCGGAGTTTTGAGACCGTCCTCAGGTATGCCCCTGATTTTGATGTTATTTCTCCTTGATCTGTCCCTTCTAGGTCGGTGATTTTGTTTTGGAGGGTGGTTACTTTATCATCAAGGTTTTTCCACGGCGTCTGCAATTCGTTAAATGAGGTGTAATCTGCCATTTTGTGTTCATATGGTTGGTTCTTTCGCAATGTCTTATTATACTTTTTGATAGTTTGGGACCATTCGGTAACGTCGCATTTTTGAAGCCCTTTATGTTTGGAGAGGATTAGCATGTCTTTTAATACTTTTTTCTGACACTGGGGGGGGTATCTGGGTTTTGAAGTTTAAGCAAGGGGTTTTGGT